>SNQJ01S0008474.1:268412-306719 GCA_010110895.2 Picea sitchensis | reverse complement strand
AATTCTCCATTGCTAGGACACCTCAACAGAATGGAGTTGTTGAAAGAAAGAACAAGACAATACAAGAAATGGCTCGAACAATGCTAATGGATTTCAAATTGACAGATATATTTTGGACATAGGCAATGCATACAATAGTTCACATTCAAAACAGAGTAATGCTCAGAAACAACACTGATAAAACTCCCTACGAGCTATGGAAAGGAAGACCAGCAAATGTGACGCATTTCAGAGTTTTTCGAAGCAAATGCTACATCAAAAGAGAATATGGCAGAATGGGAAAGTTTGACTCTCGTGTGGACAAAGGAATACTTGTTGGTTACTCAATTACAAGGAAATCATACAAGTGTTACAATCTAAGATTGAACAAAGTTGTGGAAAGAATCAACGTAACAATTAATGAAACAAGTAGACCAGAATCAAAGGAAGAAGAAAACAAATCAATGGAACAACTTTTCGAAGAAGAAGATGAAAAAGAAGTAGAAGAGGAAGATGAAGATGAAGAGAATCCGACAGAAGCTGAAGAGAAAGTTCAGAAAGTATCTTCAAAGACACCTAGCAAACGAGTACAGAAGAATCATCCTTCTGATCAGATTATTGGAAACAAAGATGGAGGAGTTGAGTCAAGAAGAAAAATCCGTTCAGCAGAACAAATACACCTAGCACTCTTATCTACAATTGAACCAAACTGTTTTGAAGAAGCCAACAAGGATGAATTTTGGAATAAGGCCATGGATGAAGAATTGGATCAAATAGAGAAAAATAACACTTGGGAATTGGTTCCAAGAATAAAGAATAAGAATGTGATCGACACAAAATGGGTTTTCAGGAATAAATTGAATGAAGATGGACGGGTTACAAGGAACAAAGCTAGATTGGTATGTAAAGGATATGCACAGATTGAAGGAATCGACTTTGAAGAGATATTTGCCCCATTTGTCAGAATGGAAGCAATTTGTTTACTTTTATCTTATGCATGCTCAAAAAATGTTAAAGTATATAAGATGGACGTAAAATCATCTTTTCTGAATGGGGATCTCGAAGAAGAAGTCCACATTGAACAAGCAGAAGGATTTCAGTTGTCAGAGAACACAGACTATGTATGTAAATTAAAGAAGGCCTTGTATGGTCTAAAACAGGCTCCTAGAGCATTGTACTCCAGACTGGATAAGTATCTGGAGCAGGCAAGGTTCAAAAAAGGAAGTGCAGACAACAACCTCTACATCAAGGTAAGTCAAGGTAATTATTTATTAATTGAAGTTTATGTTGATGTAAGTCAAGGTACTCATTTATTAATTGAAGTTTATGTTGATGATATTATTTTGGTAGTGATGATGACAAGTTAAGCCAAAAAATTTCAAAAGACATGTGAATGAATTTGAAACGTCGCTACTTGGAGAACTCCGTCCTTCTTCCGACTTTAGATACAAATCAACCAAGGAATTTTATTTCTCAAACCAAGTATATCATAGAAATGCTAAAGAGGTTCAGAATGAAGATTGGTAAACCAGTTATCACCCCATGCAAACTAGTTAAGTTGAGCAAAGACGATGATTCAAAGTCTACGGATCAAAGACAATAAAGGTCAATGATTATAGCCTACTATGCGTGATGATTCATAATTCAAAATGTAATGAAATCAGTTGGACATGTGGCAGCATTTCAAGAAGCACCAAAGGAATCATATGTATTAGCAAGAAGAGGATTTTCAGACATCTCAAAGGTACATAAGAGTTTGATTATGGTATCCAAAATGAAAGATCTATCACTAATTGCCTGGCCACTGCAGATTGGCAAAGTTGTATTGATGACCCATGAAGCACTAGTGGAGCATCGCTCTAATTTAGGTGAGTGTTTGGTATCATTGCTAAGAAAGAAACAATCATCAATATCTCTATCTGTAGCCGAGGAAGAGTATATTGCGCTGAACAACATTTTGTACATATGTTCTTTGGATGAACCAAACTTTGACATATACAAAGCTATAATGATGAGTCCATTCCAATATATTGTGATAATACAAGTGTCATCAATATCTCAAAACACGGTGATGCACTCCAAGATGAATCACATTCCAATCAAGTATCACTTTCTAATGGTGAACATGTTGCGTAAAAGAACATCAAAGTTGAGTATGTGGGCAACAAAAGAACAAGTGGGAGACATATTTACAAAACCACTTCCATGTAGAAGCCTTTGAATATCTCTACCAAAACTTGAGTTATTTCTACCCAAAATGAATTTTTGAATGCTTATCTTATATATGTCTTAGATGTACACTCCAGGAAGAAACCATAAGAGGACAGTCACCGGGGAGCAAACCACTGATACCTTGCCATTGATGACAAGGGGAGAGATATTTATCAGATGTAGAGGACGAGGCATGACCCAAGATGCGTAGGGACGAGGCATGGTTCCGTGGGGAGCAGATATTTATCGACGCGCAAGGGACAGAGGAAAATTTATTAGATATAGAGTACAGAGGCATAGTCCTGTGGGGAGCATGAGGATAAGGATTTCGCGATTGCATCGTGAAAGTGTTGCCAATCAGATGACACAAAGGGGGAGATTGTTGATTAAGGTTATTGGTTACGATGTCAAACCTTGAAGAAAGCCCTCAAGAACAAAATTTTTTTGGCTAATGGACCCAATATTGTTTGATGTAAATATGACTCATTATTGTCTTGTCATGGTTGAGCAGAAGCGCAAAGATGGATGAACTCAAAAGTAACCCCTTATGGTGAAATCCCTCACGGAAAACGCTTTGTGGAGTAAGATAACCCATGCTTAATTGTAGAATAATGAGATCCTAGATGGATAGTTCTTTTCATTCCATTTTTAGTGGTATGTGGAACATCGCATAACTCCCTCACTGCTAGAGAGTTATGGCCATGAGTAGTTGGAGACCCCTGTGTTTGGGTAATGGACCCAAGTTTGTTTGATGGATAACGGTATGAGTTATGATACATTTTAGATAATAATATCTCTATATGGATAGTACATGTCATTCCACTTGGTGGTATGGAACGGCCACATAACTCCTCATGGTTTGAGAGTTGGCCTTACGGGTTGAGGACCCCATGTCATCTAGAAGCCCCAAAAGGTCAAAGTAGTCAAAGTGGTTTAAGAGATTTTAAAAGGTAACAATAAAAGTGAAGTAATGAGTGTATTATAATGCAAAGTGAATACAAATAAATTCCATATTTCAATAATAAATTTAATGGAGAAATTAGAAGTTGGGTTAACCCTAAAAATAAGGAGAAAGTGGGGCCAAGGACCTAGAAGATGTTTTTAAGGAAGCTACTTGAGAGTATAAATAAGAGACAAGGTTCTCTCATTTTAATCACACCCTGAAAGCATATTGAATATCTATAAGTGTCTGAAGTAACCAAGGATATCTAAGCTGAAATTCTGAGGGAAGGTGAAGAAAAGAAGGTCAAATGCAAGGAAGGATAAATCCTTTGATTTCAGCTCTTTCTAAGGTATGTTATTTACGTGTCATCTCAAGCACCATTTTCACTATAAATTTGTTTCTATAATGATTCTAACGTGAAATTTATATGTCATTGAGAAACATATCCAAGTATTTTGGTAAAAAATTTACCTTGTGGTTCAAGGTATTTTTGGAGTTACACTGGGTGGAAAATAGCGCTGAGTTAGTCCCGAAACTAGTCAAAAAAATTGTTTCTAAAAACATCATAACTTATTCGGTAATGCATCCAAATTCGAAACAAAAATGCGGCTAGGGTATAGTATGGTATGTTGTAACAGCTTCAGATCAATTCAAAAATATTTCGTTTGGGCACTCTCTATAAGGTCGCTCCGTATCAATCCATAATTCAACAAGGTATGTCATTTTTGCTATAACTCCTCGAGGTTCCAAGTAGTGACACCTAGAGGAATTGAATAAAACACATTGAAGAACAATGTGTACCAATTTAATATATTTATACATTACGTACAAAAGTTAAGGATTACTTCAAGTTAGGGCTGTTGACTAATCCAAAACTAGTACGTGAGACTAAGGAAAAGTTTGATGAAAATACTAGTCTCTTGTTGTTGAAGTTAAGGAAGGTTTCATGTGAATGTGATAATATACACCGTGTCTATTACAGAGCTGCTACAAATCAGATTTGATGATGAAATTGATGAGGGATTTTGGTTGAGGTACATTTTGAGTACATGGTTGAGACAAGTAGTTGATGAGTTGGCATACATGAGGTGTGTATAGTTGATGATGTTGGTACATATTGATGAGTCATAATTGATGAGTAGTTGACATTCGATTATACATAATTGGTACATGGTTGTATGCACTTGTTTTGGTACGTGCTGATTGCGTGTTATTTGGTACGTTGGTGCATGGTTGATGCACTTGTTTATGGCAGGGCCGTGTGTTGATTATAGGTTGAGAGGTAATGTGTTGATGTAATGGTTGATGCATGGTTTAGATTTATTGGTACCGGTTTACAATAGTATATCTCATAGTGACAGTTGATAGTGGTTCCATCATTCTACTTCTACTCGTGGTGGTAGGACGTGGCAAGGACAGTGGTTGTAGCCGAGAACATAGGGGTTGTAGCCTCCTTCTAGTTGTAGCCAGAATTGGGGAGTTGCAGCTTCAGCTAAGGGCTTCAGAAACTAGGGGTTGGAGCCTCCTGCCAGGGGCTAGAAAAAAAAGGGAAGTTGGTGCTCCAATGAATGTAATTCTTCAAGACATATAACATAAAGCATTTTGTGGTTTTCTCTCGATTTGGGTTTCCAATTCCACGTAAAACACTGGTGTACTGTGTATGTGTATGTTTGTTCATTTGTTCATTGCTTATTTACTCTGCAGTTATTGGATGATAATGATTCATTGATATAACACTTGGATTATATGGTTAAAAAGGATTAAATTGCTCTATTAATGATTCACCCCCCCTCTCAGTAATCCAACAATTATGAAATTTGAATTTTTAACCCGACATTAGTCATAATTGATTAAGTCACAACGATGCTTCATGCATGATGCATTGGTTCATGTGGGCTTCCTTTAGCATGTTATGTTGAGTTGATGGTTGCTGTGACTGTGTGTTTTAAATTGAAAATGGGAGCATTGAAGTCATGGTAATTATGGCATGGCCATCCACTATATATGCTATGGATATTATTTGATTGCGCCATCAGAGGGTCACGATTTTTTAAACAATACGGTTTTGTTGCAATTTGATCAATTTGTGAGATGATATACAACATACTGTTGTTGGCTCATTGTATTGGATTGATAGCCCAACGTTGTGGATGTTTAGATTCAGAGTATTTGGAATTGTACATTCACATAAATGATCTTGTGTTTTGTTGAATGGTCTGTGTACTTCACAACATAGTATGATTTGAAATGGTGATTGATGTATGTGTGTTTGAATGGCAAGTCATGATCTTTGCAATTAAAATATTGATGGTTGTATTTGGATGTCCGTTATGTTCGTTGATGAATATCATGCATCGTAACAGAGAAAGACACAAGTTCTATGAAAATATAATCTCATTACAATTTAATTATTAAATGAATTAAAGGACGAAATCGGGCACAATTTTTGTGTTTGTATTTGAAGATTGAAATAATTCGTGAGCAGTGGTTGATGATTTGACGCTGAACATAGTGGAAATAAGTGACTGTGTATTCATTTGGGAATTGTTCTAAAACATTAAATGGACAATGAGAAGAAACATAACTCTTCTATAGGTTGTTGTGGGATGCATATTGTCTTGTTTTTGTCACACTGTGTTAAAGATATGATTACAAACAATGAGAAAGTTAATACACATAATTGATTGATCTATACACAATAGTTTTTCATTTGATCACTGTGATTATTTGGTTGGTGTTATTTTTTTTTATGTTTGATATATAATGGTTTTATGGATTACTTAATTAATTTTATGAACAATATCCGCTCTCTTTCGCTACCATTATTTCTCTTTTTGCTAATTACAACCCCATCGCCTTCTGACATTCATTTTTCACTCCATGTTCTTAAAATTTAATTATAGTTAAGAATAATTATGTATTGAAGCAGTCTGAAATCACAATTTCTTGGTTGGATCACAATGATATTTTCTTTGGTTTTCATTACAGTTGATTGTTTGGTGTCTTTGAGCAGTAACCATGTTTCTTTTACCCCCCATTTTATCATGTTTCACTCAATACAAACCCCTCGCATATCCCATGACCTTTTTTCACCCCCTTCTCATTGACAACAGTTAAACGATTTATATGGATTGGATTCCATGAGTTTGATATGTTGTTGAGCCAAATTCTATTTCATATTTTTAAGAAGTTGTCATGTATGGTTATAAAGGGACTATTTTATAATCAATAATGCATACAGGAATGATCTTTTTCAGCTAAGGTAGCCATGGCAAAGGAAACCAAGGGAGAGGTAATTGGAAAAGAGGCCCAAGAAGGCCAAGATTCTCCATACACTTTGATGCTGACTCGCAAGAGTTAGGCGAATTATTTCAGGCTGGATTTTTCAATTGGATTGGGCAAGGAGTGGTCCAACCTAGGCATGAAATACCTCCCTTCCAAGCTCCACAAGCCCCTGGTATTCACGTTCCCCCTCACATCTCGTTGCAACCCGAGGTTCCCGAAAATGACGGATGGAAAGAGATTTTCCACTTGACAGCCTACCAACATCATGGCTGGCCCAATTTGTCCTTACCTGATCCCCTGCCTATCAATCAGATTGTCCAAGTTTCACCTGTCCACTCACCAGTTCATTCCTCTCATGCTAGCAAAAGGTTGAAAATCGATGCCTACCATGCCCCCGACAGAGAAAATGCCGCTATTTCCCCTTCCTCACCCTCCAATGGCTCTAATAAATCCGTGTCTTCCTGGATGCATTTGAGGGACGATTTTTCTCATGTGATCAACGAAATTAGGCCTAAAGGCTCAACGCAGCCAAAAGAAAGTTCAGAAAAATCAAAGGGTGACAACAACAATCAAGGAAAGATTACATCTCAGAGTGGAAAATATGGTTTTTGAGTTTTTATTTTATTTATTGTTGATGACAGTTGACTTCAGAAGTTTTGGACAACATCTTTTCTTTGGATATATGAGTAATATATTTTTTGAAAATAATTTCAAATATCAATGAGATAAATTGTCAAATGTGAATGTGATGATGGGAGTCAGAAGGAGGGTTGTTTTTCTTAGTTAACTAGTTATGTTATGATTGTTAAGAGCTAAAGGGAGTCACAAGGGGTCCCACCTACTAGTTATTATTTATTTAAAACCCTTATTATGATATTTTACTTTTCCCCCTTAACTAAAAAGTTGGTTGATTTTTTAGTTAACTTAACTAATGAAGTAGTTGAACTAATTCAACCAATTCCAATTTTCTTAAAGGCAAAAGGAAAGGGAGGAATAGGAGGAGGATAGAAGGAGAAGCATACTAAGGTTTTCTCTTTGAGTTTATGTTGAGATAGTTCAGTTTTCATTCATTCCTTAATTGATCATAAGCCTAATTCGTTTTTATGATAGCAGGGTCTTATTGTAGACAACAAGAATTAGGGTTGAATTACATCATTCAGGCACTTGTTTTTTAGAGGTCTTGATCTATCTTTGATAGTCTGTGTAGACTTGTTTGTTTGTGAATTAGTTTTCATGACTGACAAAGGATATTGTGCAGATTTGAGTGAAAAGAAATCTGTGGCAAGATGATCCAACTTTTAGATTTCAGTTTTTTGGTTTTCTGTCAGAGGTCCTTTTGTATGTTTCATCGGGGATGTCTAAGTTTGACTTTGGTCCAAAACTTCTTCACGAAATTTTGTAAAGAGAATGACTCTTTGATGAATTGGAATGAAATAAAGGATTGGTTTATGTCTCATATGTCTTGATTATCATCTTGGTGTCTTTACTTCTGTCTCTACATTTATTTCAACAACTGTTATATTCAGAAAATCATATAAATAATGAATTTTCCAGCAAGCTTTTATTTATGAAAATACTATTCTAAGCACTTGTAATCAATACTTGTGAGTTAGGATATTATTTTTGATGTCTATAAACATAGGGTGACATTCCCGTCTATTTTTCTTTAGCCAAGAAGAATATGAAAATGCTTGAGTAATATCATTTAATATCTTTTCCTCAACATTTATTTGGTGACCATATTGGGGAGATCTTCAATAAGGAAGAGTGCCAGAGATAAKATCTTTGTAAAAGACCAAAAACTACTATCATTGTCATAGATTTTGTAGAGCCAAAAGATGTCATGATCTTCAATACTAGGAACAAAGCCTTTGGTCCCAAGGGGAAATTTGATCCTCCCCGCAATTCTTCTAGCTCGAGCTCATCCTCACCCACTGCTAGTGTTCAGGTTCCTAAGGTTCCTGAAATTCAAGGAACTTCTTCCCCTTTTCCGTATTCCAAGTACAATATCTTGAATCAGTTGGCCAACATCAAAGCAAATGCAACCCTTCTAGACATGGTTGTCATCTTTGAACAACAGATGCATCTGAAACAATTAATGAAAGGAAAATCTTTTGTTGTAGGCAATCTTTTTGAAGAGGTAAATGAAGAGGATTTGTCTGTAAATAAAGTAGGTGTACATAAATTTAGATACCCTGTAAAAAATCCCCCTTTTTATATTTCTATAAATATTATGGATACGATTGCCCATTGTTGCCTCATTGATGGCGGTTCGGGCCCAAGTTCGATGTCGAAGATTATTATGGAAAAGTTAGGCCTGTCTTTTAAAAATGAAAATGCTAGAAGCATGCTCTCCTATAATAGACTACAACAAACAACCATAGTTGAGATTAAATATGTAATCTTAGTTTTGTGCGCACACCCTGAAATAAGGACAACCCTTAGTATTCAGGTAATTGATATGATAGTAAGAAATTACTCAATCATCTTCGGAAGAGATTGGAAATCCTTAACAAGTGGATACCTCTCACTCGATGGAACACATTTATCCATTCCTTGGAATGGTAAAAACATTATAGTCCTTAGAGAGGGAAGGATATCACCTTACATAGACAATGTCCCACAACCTAATGTAAACTATATCGAAGAGGACCTAGGAGTTTATTCCATCTTTGTTGAGGAGGATAGCATTCCCTTGGAACAAATTGATTTAGATGATGGTATGTGGCACATGTACTTTGATGGTTCATTCTCTAATGAAGGTAACAGAGATGGCATTATCTTGATTTCTCATGTAGGAAAAATCCATAACATTTCTTATAGGTTGGAGTTTTCTTGCACAAACATTGTCACCAAATTCGAAGCTTTGTTATTGGGCATTGAGAATGCCTATAATCTTGGTTGTGGTCACATTTCAGTTTTTGGGGATTCTGAGCTTGTTGTGAACCTTGTACGTAAAATTTACTCTCCTAGCAACAAGTTGATAAAAATATACACCCAAAATGTTTGGGCACTTGTCTCGAACCTATTATCTTTCAACATCACTCATGTTAAGAGGGATTTGAATTCAATGGATGATCGGTTAGTTGTTTTTGCAACCTCTCCTAATCAACAACTTCTACCACACATATCTAATTGTGTTGTTCAATATCTATATCGTCCACATATCCCTGCAAATATAGAATCTTAAAAGGCCCTCCCTAACGATGAGAGAATTTGTGCTTTCATTCAAGATGAACCTCTTAAGCCCAAGGAAATGATATCCATAGAAGACAAAAAGATCCCTAAGGTCCCGACTCCTCTAGAGAGTTTGTTTTCATTGAGTGATGCGGGAAATAAAGAGAAACTGAGAGAAGAGGAGTCAATAAGGAAGGTGGGTGAAACCATCTCCTTGAACATTGGGGCACTTGAATCTTCAAGGAATGTTAAAATAAGTGTCCAATGTTCTAATAAATAAGAAATGAAGTTGGCCAAGATACTTGGTAGATTTCAAGATGTTTTTGCTTGGTCTTATGAGGATCTTCGTGGTTTTTATCCTGGTATTATACAACATGCTATCGCCATCAAAGAAGGCATGAAACCAGTTAGAAACTAATACCTATTAAATATGCATTCAAAGCAACTTTTCAAAGGGAGTTGGAAAATTTCTTAAGGGATGGGATCATTTTTCCAGTTTACCCTGAATGGGTTTCCACTTGGGTACCTGTTTCGAAAACCACTGATCATATTAGAACCCGCATTAATTTTCTCACTTTCAGTTAGGATATTATGAGAAGTCATTTTCCTCCTCTTAATATGGAAATGATTCTGCAACAGGTTCTAAGGTCACAGATGAGGCCCTTACTTGACAATTTTTTAGATTACAGTAAAATCAAGGGAAAGGGGCAGATGCTTACAAAACCACTCTTATCACAAATTGGGGTACCATGACTTATAAATGTCTGCTTTCTGGCTTACCTAATGAAAGTACCACTTTTAAAATACCTATACGGACAACTCTTGATGAATTGATCAATATCCATATATATCTTGATGATCTGATTGTACACGTTAAAGGGATGATTATTACCTCAGAGTTCCAAGTGTTATTTCTGGGTCCATTCAAAATTTATTTTGTCTTGGATACTAACTCTTGCATTCTAAAGGATTTATAGGAGTAATTGTTTTCCTATAGTACTAACTGTTCTCACTTAAAACATTATGTGGGACCAACGTGAAAAATGCTAACGTTGTTTGGATTTTCTGTATACTAGTAACCTAGCTCTACATTCAATTTTGCACTATTTTCTTTTCTTCTTTATAGTAGTTTGATTTCTTCTTTCTGTTTTAAACACTTCTTGCTACTTTTTCATTTCTATCATTTTATTGCTACTGTTTTAATTTTTGCAATTTTATTTGTCATGATTTTGTTGCTTACCATCTTTTAGTTGATTTGGTCAAAAATAAGATGTTGGATCAGTTCTTCCACAATGACACTCCTGCAAGGAATTGTTAGTCAATAACAATTAATCTTACACAACTGTTTCGATGTTTCCCCTGAAAGTACCCTTGAATTTGTTATATGCTTCCACTGTTGTCTAAATATTTTTATTTTATTTTGGATTATCTCCCGCTTCTGCTTTCCTTTTCTTCATCCATTTGAGAATTTAAGAGAACAAGTCCATAAATTTTCTCCTTGAAGTTAAGAGCCGATCTCAGTTGAACGATTATGCATATAGTGGTAAAATCCCTCATACTTAACACTTTTCATGAGTTAGTCCTGAATTCCCAGTCATTTTCCCATTAAATCTGCTCACTTCCCCCCTGTTGCATAATCTTGCTGGTTATATCTGCTTGACCTGCGAAATCATGAGTTATGAGTTCTAATCTGTTGAAAACAATTTTCCCTATGGAGTTGCCAGTTTGTTGACTATTAAAATCACAACAAGGATTTTTCCCACAAAGTATTTCTAAATCCAATTATTATAAGCTAACAAGATATATAATACTAGTAGCTGGGACCCCCTTGTAGATTGGGAGATTAGATATGAATAAAATCCAAAGAAAGGAACTATTCTACTATGCTATACGATGTTGCACTATGCATTTTGAAGTTTAAATGGATTGTTTCTAGTCGTAGCTAACGAGTTAGTGGATATACAATTTATTGAGTTATATGGAAATACACATGATATGCGCTATAGTATGGTTGGTAGTGGTTAATGTTACATAGGGTGGCGCTCTTGGAAATTAGTGGATGTTGGTTTCGATGCATGGTTTAATTGAATGAATTAATGGATTAGTGGGCTAGCATGTACTAAGGAATTGAATGATTGGAGGATGGAAGCAAAGTGCATTTACTGCACGTCACTCCATACCCCTCCCACTGGCTGTCACCATGACTATTGTTCAATTGTGTTCGTTGTGGTTAAGCTCTGATTTTTAATCAAAGGAATAACTGCTCGGCCAAGCTCACATTTTTAAGGTTTTCGTGGTTACAGGTATGTCTTTTCGCCATCCATGAACCTGCTCTGGTTATGAAATAGATATTGGCTCGATGATGTATGGGTCTATGATTTCCTTAAGTCTGGCAACTGTGTGGTTTTCATTGCAATAATGTTTGAAGTCACAATTTCATTAATCATTCCGAGTGTTAGAATCCATGAAGGTTGTATGTCTTCCTTATTGGTATTGGTTGAAGGGTTTTCATTCGGTCCAGATTAGCTAGCTATCTCCACGCTTCGTATCACCATACCCAATCATTTTCTGTTATGGGGTCTACTGGGTTTGAAACACTTTGTCTCACTGCATATTGTTTCACTTGGGTATGGGTTTGTTCATGTTACTGATGTTTGCACAGTGGGTTATGATGGTTGTTATGAAAAAGGGATCGCTTGAGGTTGATTGTTATTTCTCAGCTCTGTTTTATCTTAGCATTCTTTGGTTGATTGGGAAAACCATGAGGGTTATACCCTGCGTGTTCTAAGTGTTTTTACATGACCAAAATGAAGCCTTTGATCCTCTGTTCATAGTCTCTCCTATCATGGGAATTATCACCCTTTCTGCAAATTTATTGGTGGTATGCATTGTGTGTGCACCATTGGTCTCAGAGGTTCTCGCCCGATGTTGGGGGTCGACACCAGTCTCCCTGCGTTGGGCCACAATGCAAACCCTTGATTTCTCAAGCCCAATTTTTGATAGAGGGAACGATTATGTCATGTCGAGTATGTTGTTGATTGTTATGAGTTGGTGGTGTATTATCGACAGTGTCGATTACTGGCTCGTCCCTGTGGATTATGTGACAGTGGTGTTGGTTTTGGTATTTAGTCACTGCATTGGTTATTATGGAATTTGAATTGTTAACCTGACATTAGTTATAATTGATTAATTCACAGCGATGCTTCATGCGTGATGCATTGGTTTGTGTGGGCTTCCTTCAACATGTTATGTTGAGTTGATGGTTGTTGTGACTGTGTGTTTTAAATTGACAATGGGAGCATTGCAATCGTGGTAATTATGGCATGGTCATCCACTATATATGTTATGGATATTATTTGATTGCACCATCAAAGGGTCACATGTTTTTAAACAATACGGTTTTGTTGCAATTTGATCAATTTGTGAGATGAGATCGAGCATATTGTTGATGCCTCACTGTATTGGATTGATAGCCCAACATTGTGGTTGTTTAGATTCAAAGTAGTTGGACCTGTACAATCACATAAATGCTCTTATGTTTTTTCGAATGGTATGTGTATTCCACAACATAGTATGAGTTGAAATGGTGATTGTTGTCTGTGTGTTTGAATGGCAAGTCTAGATCTTTGTAATTAAAATATTGATGGTTGTATTTGGATGTTCGTTATGTGCATTGATGAATATCATGTATCGTGGCAGAGAAAGGCACGGGTTCTGTGAAAGTATAATCACATTACAATTTAATTATTAAATGAATTAAAGGACGAAATCAAGCACGATTTTTGTGTCTGTATTTGATGATTGAAATAATTTGTGGGCAGTGGTTGATGAGTTGACGTTGAACAAAGTGGAAATAAGTGACTGTGTATTCATTTGGGAATTGGTCTAAAACATTAAATGGACAATGAGAAGAAACATAACTCTTCTACAGGTTGTTGTGGGATGCATATTGTCTTGTTTTTGTGACACTGTGTTAAATATCTGATTACAAATAGTGAGCATGTTAATACACAAAATTGATCGATTTATACACAGTAGTTTTTCATTTGATCACCATGATTATTTGGTTGGTGTTATTTCTTTTTACGTTTGATATAGAATGGTTTTATGGATTACTTAATTAATTTTATGAACAATATCCGCTCTCTTTCCCTACCATTATTTCCCTTTTCTCTAATTACAACCCCATCGTCTTCCCACATTCATTTTTCACTCCTCGTTCTTAAAATTTAATTATAGTTAAGAAGAATTATGTATTGAAGCAGTTTGAAATCACAGTTTCTTGGTTGGATCATAGTGATATTTTCTTTGGTTTGCATTACAGTTGATTGTTTGTTGTCTTTGAGCAGTAACCACGTTTCTTTTCCCCCTCATTTTATCATGTTTCGCTCAATACAAACCCCTCACATATCCCATGACCTTTGTTCACCCCCTGCTCATTGACAACAGTTAAACGATTTATATGGATTGGATTGCATGAGTTTGATATGTTACTGAGCCAAATTCTATTTCATATTTTTAAGGAGTTGTCATGTATGGTTTTAAAGGGACTATTTGCTAATCAACCATGCAAGCAGGAATGAGATTGTTCAGCCAAGGTATCCATGGCAGAGGCAGCCGAGGGAGAGATAATTGGAACAGAGGCCCAAGAAGGCCAAGATTGTTCATACACTTTGATGCTCACTCGCAAGAGTTAGACTAGTTATTTCAGGCTAGAGTTTTCAATTGGATTGGGCAAGGAGTGGTCCAACCTAGGCCTGAAAGGCCTCCCTTCTAAGATCCACAAGCCCCTGGTATTCCCGTTCCCCCTCACGTCTAATTGCAACCCGAGGTTCCAAAAAATGACGGATGGCAAGAGATTGTCCACCCAACAGTATCCCAACATCGTGACTAGCCTAATTTGTCCTTACCTTCTCCCCCACCTATCAATCAGATTGTCCAAGTTGCACCTGTCTAGTCACCATTTCATTCCTCTCATGCTAGCAAAAGGTTGAAAACCAAGGCCTACCCTACCCCCAACAGAGGAAAATCCACTGTTGCCCCTTCCTCACCCTCCAATGGCTCTAATAAATCCGTGTCTTCCTGGATGCATTTGAGGGATGATTTTTCTCATGTGATCAACGAAATTAGGCCTAAAGGCTCAGCGCAACCAAAAGAAAATTCAGAAAAATCAAAGGGTGACAACAATAAACAAGGAAAGATTGCATCTCAGAGTGGAAAATATGGTTTTTGAGTTTTTATTTTACTTATTGTTGATGACAGTTGACTTCATAAGTTTTGGACAACATCTTTTCTTTGGATATATGAGTAATATATTTTTTGAAAATAATTTCAAATATCAATGAGATAAATTGTCAAATGTGAATGTGATGATGGGAGTCATAAGGAGGGTTGTTTTTCTTAGTTAACTGTTTATGTTATGATTGTTAAGAGCTAAAGAGAGTCACAAGGGGTCCCACCTACTAGTTATTATTTATTTAAAACCCTTATTATGATATATTACTTTTCCCCCTTAACTAAAAAGTTGGTTGATTTTTTAGTTAACTTAACTAATGAAGTAGTTGAACTAATTCAACCAATTCCATTTTTCTTAAAGGCAAAAGGAAAGGGAGGAACAAGAGGAGGATATAAGGAGAAGCATACTAAGGTTTTCTCTTTGAGTTTATGTTGAGATAGTTCATTTTTCATTCATTCCTTAATTCATCATAAGCCTAATTATTTTTTATGATAGCAAGGTCTTATTGTAGACAACAAGATTCAGGGTTGAATTACATCATTTAGACACTTGTTTTTCAGAGGTGTTGATCTATCTTTGATAGTTTGTGTAGACTTGTCTGTTTGTGAATCATTTTTCATGACTGACAAAGGCTATTGTGCAGAGTCCAGTGGGCAACAATCTGTGGCAAGTTGATCCAACTTTTAGAGTTCATTTTTTTGGTTTTTTGTTAGAGGTCCAATTGTATGTTTCATCAGGGATGTCTAAGTTTGACTTTGGTCCAAAACTTCTTCACAAAATTTTGTGAAGAGAACGAATCTTTGATGAATTGGAATGAAATAAAGGATTTCTTTATGTCTGATATGTCTTAATTGTCATCTTGGTTTCTTTACTTTTGTCTCTACATTTATTTCAGCAACTGTTATATTCATAAAATCATATAAATAATGAATTTCCCAACAAGCTTTTATTTATAAAAAGACTAGCCTAAGAACTTGTAATCAATACTTGTGAGGTATGATACTATTTTTTATGGATATAAACATAGGGTGACATTCCCGTCTATTTTTATTTAGCCAGGCAGAATCTGAAAATGCTTGAGTAAGATGATTTCATATATTTTCCTCAACACATTGTTAGTTGTTGATTTTGAATTCTGGATCTTCTAGGTGGTGCAACTCTTTTGTAATATTCTTCTTGAGTTATCTACATTTCCTAAGTGTTTTCCTTTGAATGCTTGCATTCTTCCTTCTTGATGGGACCTTTGATGACTTCTGCATAATTTATTTTTTCTTCTTCCTTTTTGTCGTCATGGATTTTGAGCCCTTCTCAATATGCATTTGTTTGTATCCTAGTCCATACTTGTCATAGTATGGCCTTTGAATGCTGATTATTTCATCCAATATTTTGGTGTTGTTCTATTGCATGTCTTTCTTCTGAAGTTTCTTCCTTAGAGAGATTATTTCTTCTTCCAAGCTCTCCTTCATTTTCTCCTTTTCTTCCAACTCGTTTTTTAGTGTTTCTTCAATCCTTCTGGCTTCTTCTACTTGAATCTTTATATTCATGATCATATAATAGACTTCTTTAGATTTGGAACTTTGAGAAACCTCCTTCAAATTGATCAATTCTTCCTTGAGTGACTTTTTTTTCTTCCTTTCTCTTTTTATCTCACTTAGGACATTGATTATTTATGCTTCAAGATATACTTCACCTTCTTCTTCATAATATTCTTCATCATTTTCCAATGCCAAAAAGAATAATATTTCTGAGTCACTAACACTACCATTATGCTCATTTTGTAAGGAACTATCTTCTCTTGAGTAGAGGCTTTTATTGAAGAATTTATTTTTGTTTCTTTTCTTGTCTCCTTTCTGATATTTCTTTTCTTTCTAGGGAGATTCTTCTTCATCATTCTCTTTATTCTTAGCATAAGGAAATTTATTAGAAAAATGACCAATTTTACCATAATTAAAACATTTTAAAGGAAGCTTACCTTTTTACTTTCCAGTTCCTCTCTTTAACTTCCTTATGAAGTTGGCCATTTCTTCATCTTCATCTGAATCATCCCTGTAGTTTCAATCTAACTTTGGATTTTTCTTATTCTTCTTTGTCTTCTTGGATTCTTTGAAATTTGCTTCCTTCCTAGATGGATTATCCTGCTCTGTTCTCATTTCATAAGCTATAAGGATTCCATGTAACTCGTCCATGCTCAACGTAGAAATGTATTCTCTTTCTTCTAAGGATAAAATCTTAGGTTCAAATATCATTGGAAGAGACCTTAGTACCTTTTGAACAATGATTGGTTCTTTAATTTCTTCTCCCAAGCATTTAATAGCATTCTTAATTTCATCAACTTGCAAAAAGCAAGCTGCAATATCTTCATCTTCCTTCATTTTTCAGCGGTTGAAATCGACCTCTATAAGTTTAAAGCTTCACCCCTTTGAATTTGGCATCTCCTTCATAAACATTTTGAAGTTTCTCCCAAATATCCTTTGCAGAGTTGTAATGCATAACCTTGACATTTACCGAATCAACCAGGCCATTCAAAATAACATGTTTATCCTTCAAATTGTTTTCATTGATTTTATTTCCATCTTTATCTATTGGGGGAGTGGCAGGTGTCATGTATCCATCTACTACTGGTTTCCAGACATCAAATCTCTATGTCTGTAAAAGCATTTTCATTCTTCTATTCCAAAAGGCATAATTATGACCATAAAACATTGATGTTCCATTCTTAGTGCACTCCATGATATACCTTCTAGATTGATGTTCCATCTCTTAGTGCACCCCATATATATTCTAGTGGTTAGATTGTCTTTGAAGGACCTGCTTTTATACCAATTGTTGGAATACCAGAGGGGAGGGAATCAATATTCTATACTATTTTACCACTTTTAACTAGAGTATCAATTTTTCAACAGTTAATCACATGTGATTGCATTCAATATATTATGAACAATTCCATTCAACAACACATAACCATAGATACACGGTACACATAAATTATACGTGGAAACCAAAATGGGATAAAACCACATAATGCTTTCTTATATATTAGAATATTACATTCATAGGAAGCACCAACTTCCAAAATTCTCTAGCACCAACTCCAACTGGAACGAGGCTCCAACCTGAAGGAAGTTATGACTCCATGTATTCTCTAGCGCCGACTGGAAGTTCTCCAACACAGACTGAAAGGAGGATCCAACCCCCTTTCCTTTCCCCTTTCTATCTCCATGAAATATAAATGAAGACTCAACCTGTCACTGATGATAAACATGTCACTGCTATTGATAATCAACCAGTCACTTGATATTGATACATCAACATCATCAAAACTAGATCCACCACAATTGATACATCAACATCATCAAAACTAGATCCACCACAATTGATACATCATCATCATCAAAACTAGATCCAACACAACTAATACATCAACATCATCAACTTGGGTCCACTTAGAAACTTGGTCCACATAAATATCCTAGGTCCACATGGGTCCACATATAAATCCCAACATCACTTCTTAAATTTATCTCGAACACTTGTTTGGGACTATTTTTTGGATTAGTCACAAACCCTAACTTTCAACAAGTATAAATCCATACTTGTAATGAATCAACATATGAAACTTGTACCTACTATTATTTGATATGTTCTCTGAAATTACTCCAAGTTTTTCTCCTTGAATCGTCACTGAAAATGATATATAGTGAATATGGAAGACCTTCCTGAATTATGGCCTATCATAGAGAGAGAAATTGTACAACATTCCACGCGCTCAATGCTTGATATATGATTCTAAAAATCATAGAAAAAATACTACAGACTCTACTATTTCCAATGGAATTTGATTCATAATATTTGGATCCTCTATGAAGAAGTTATGACTATTTTACCCAGAACAATTGATTGAGACTAGTTACAAGACTAGTAAAAACCCTATCTTCCACAGAGTGTATCTCCAAATGTACAATTACCCAAAAGATGAAATTCGTACCACATGTACCTTGATATATCTTCTCAATAGCCTCCAAGTTTCTCTATTTGAATAATTCTAGAAAAAAGTTATAGAAAAAATCGCAAGATGACCTTTAAAGAACATACCTTAGAACACATCATCACGATACTTCATATTCCCTTATAATTTCACCCTTCTTCACTTCATCCTCACTCTAAAATTCGTTTCAAAGCCTATCCTAAGAGATCACAAGATTGAGTGATGAAAATGAGAGGTTCTTAATGTGTATTTATACTTTTCCAAGTACCTCCTTTACTTGACTTTAGGGCCTACTTGTAACTTCTTTGACCATACTTCAGGGCTTTCATCTTTAAGAGGTAATAAATTCTCAATAGTGAGGAACTACATTGTGTACCACCTATTGTTGGAAATGTCATGGAGATGATTATCCATCTATGAGGGTTCTGAATACATTTGCAATGTCCTTCATCCTCTTTTTCCTCAAACACCTTTGGGATTCATGACCACACCTTTGGGCCTTCTTGTAGGATTCTTCAAAGTGTCTTTCCATGAGGGCCATGCTTAAAGATACACCATAAGGGGACCAATTTAGATACTCCTTCAAATAAACCCATAACTTCTAGGGGCTTCTGGAATTTCTTCGGGGCTTCTTCTAGAATTGAAATTCTTCTTCTAGGGTTGACATCAATGAAAACCAAATTTCCAACATAAACATCATACCATTGGGATCTTATGATATCCTAATTGGAATATATTGGTTGGAAATGCATCATGTTGTCCTATATTTTCATAACAAGACATTTACATGTCTTGATGAAGAAGGAAAGCATAACACTATGCAAGGAACTCCAAGACCCATTTCTAAAAGGGAAATTTCATCCTTACAACTAAAGAGATGTTTTAGGAAGGGATGTCAATTGTATGCAAGCCATGTGGAGGAGCCAGAAAATACAAAAGGGTCAAGCCTTGAAGATTTTTTATTATTGCAAGAGTTTGAATATGTATTCTAATAAATACCAATATTTTCACCAAAGAGGGAGATATATTTCTCTATTGATTTAGTACCAAGAGATTCCCTTGTATAAAAAAATCCTTACAGAATGAGTACACCAAAATTAAGGGAATTGCAAATGCAACTGGAAGAATTGTTGAAGAAAGGGTACATATTCCCAAGTGTTTCACCTTGGGGAGCACCAATAGTCTTTGTTAAAAAATAAGGATGGAACATTGAGGTTGTGTATTGACTTTAGACAGAGAAATAAAGCCAATGTGAAGAACAATTACCCTCTACCCAGAATTGATGACCTCTTTGATCAACTAAGAGGAGAAAACATATTTTCAAAGATAGAATTGAGATCAAGATACCACTAGGTAAGAATCAAGGAAGAATACATCAATAAGACAACCTTTAGAACCATGTATGGATATTATGAATTTGTAGTGGTGTCATTTGGATTGGCCAATGCACCAATTGTCTTTATGTTCTTAATGAATGAGATATTAATAAACTATCTAGATAAGTTTGTCATTGTGTTCTTGGATGACATACTTATTTATTCTAAGTCTAAGGAATAACATGAACATCACTAGAGGTTGGTGTTGCAAGTGTTGAGGGAAGATCAACTTTATTCCAATCTTAGTAAGTGTTCTTTTTAGCAAGAACAGATCCATTATTTGGGGCACCTTACTTCAGAACAAGGCATAATAGTGGATCCAGAAAAGAATAAATCCATTAGAGGATGTCCAACACCAAGGAATGTTTCAGAAGTCATATGTTTGTGGGATTATCTAGATACTATAAAAGGTTTATAGAAGGATTCTCTAAAATTGTTCATCCCATCATTTCTTTACAAAAGAAGGGAATTAAATTTGAATGGACAAAAAAGTGTGAAGATAATTTTAATTTGTTGAAAGAATTACTTACTAGCACACCTATTTTGAAGATTGCTAACCCAAATGAGAATTTTGTGGTATGTATAGATGTATGCAAGGATGAACTTGGTGGAGTCCTCAGTAAAAATGGATATGTCATTAGTTATGAATCCATAAAGTTTAAAGAGCGTGATCAAAATTATGTCACACATGATTTGTAACTTGCTTCCATAGTTCATGCATTGAAGATATGTAGGAATTATCTCATGGGAAAGATATTTGAATTAAGGACATACACTAGTGGTCTGAAATATATTTTTGAACAACCAACTTTTAATTCCAGGTAGACAAGATGGCTAGAATTTTTGAGTGAGTATGAATTTTACATCAAGCATATCCAGGGAAAAGAAAATAAATTTTCTAATTCACTCAACAAAATGATACATCTCATGCATACCACATCCATTAGTATGCGTCAATCAAATTTGAAGAACAAAATTTTGGATGCTGCTGTTACAGATCAACATTACCTACAAGTGAAAGAAAGTTTACAGAAGAAAAATATAGAACAAAAAATTAAAGAGAATAAGATTAAGGAAGATGGATTACTTATGCATAAGAATATAATTTATGTTCCTTGTTCTAGAGAACTTAGGAATTTGGTATTAAAAGAAATGCATAATGTTCCATATGTCGGACATCCTGGTTACCAAAAAACAATTGCAGTAGTAAGAAGCCAATTCTTTTGGCCAGGAATGAAGAAGGATGTTGTTAATTACATTGGCATATGTATGGAATATCAAAGAGTGAAAGCTAATCATATACACCCAACAAGTTTTCTATAGCCATTACAAATTATAGAGAAGAAATGGGAAGTGGTAACCATTGATTTTGTAACTAAGTTTCCCATGAAAACAAGATAACATGATTCAATAATGGTATTGTTGATAAATTGACAAAGGCTACTCATTTTTTTCTTGTAAAGATGACTCATACAACAAATAATATTGCATAAATTTACATGAGGGAAATTGATAGGTTGCATGGGATACCTACGGAAATTGTATCATACAGAGATACTGAGTTTACTTCAAATTTTTGGAGGGGATTGTTTAAATGATTTGGTACAAATATGAACTTTAGCACAATATACCATCCAGAGTCAGATGGGAAGACTGAGAGAGTCAACCGAGTGATTGAACACATGTGGAGAATGTATGTGATGGATAAACTATCTAAGTGGGAATATTACTTACATTTGGTTGAGTTTTCCTATAATAATGGGTATCAAGCTTCATTGAAGATGAACCCATTTGAAGCTTTTTGATCCAGGATCTTTTCGTCAAGTGACTTAATAAAGAATTGTATTAAATGAGCATAAACTAAAGTACACCATAAAGAAGGAAAATATCAAAATGAAAGAGACATAAGCATGCAATATGAACATAAAGAACTTGATAACGGAGTTTGTCCCTGGTGGACTACGTCTCCGGGTCCTACTCACAAATGGGTAGGTCTTTTTATTAACTCCACAAAAGAATTGGGAAAAATACATAAGTATACCTCATTCTAGAGTTAAAATCAGAAGCTTTTCTTAGATAAAAAAAAACTAACACTTCCATTGCGTTTGTGGCATCATTTTACCTAAAAATGACTGTCTCCATGCCTCGATCTGAATCTGACACTTTCAGGCCCAAGAGACACCCTTGCCTCGGTTTCCATACCACTGCCTCTACAATAAATGATTGAGAAATATTGAAAATCACACCCCAGTTTGTACAAAGTTTGTATGGGTGCACTCAGTTCTCCTCTCGTGCCCTGTCCCGAAACACTAACTGAGGGCTTCCTTATATAATATTTCGTGGCAGTTAGGAATAAATGTGATGGTTTGGCGCATTGGTGGGCGGAGATAAATTTAAAGTTTGGTTAGTAGAGGTCTTGGGATTGAATCCCATGGACTCCGATTTATTTGGTTTACTATTTGGAGGTTTCAACAGTTTTGGTGAGAATTATGGTAGACTTGCTAAATATGGTGGGTGGTTTGGCAAAGGTGGCTAGAATGGCGGAACATGTGTTATATAGTGGAATTGTGCCATAGATATCGAACGGTTGTGTGGAGGAATGTTGTATGGAGGGTGGTCACATGGTGTATTATGGAACCAAGGGCCAGGCCGAAGGCCTAGCCCTTTTCTCCCCCACATGAAACATTATTGCAACTTAAATTAAATATGTTCCATAGTATAAAAAAGAAACATGTAGTGGTGTATTGGTTGGCACAGAATGTGAGGCCTTTGGGATAGATGAGGTCAAGGGTTCAACTCATAAAAAAATTTCTACTTGCCAACTATTAGAGGGGTGTCATGTGGCAGCCCATGATTAGGCCACATGGCACCATATTATTTTTCCACAAAAATGACACGTGTCATCACCTAATTCACCCACGTGTCTATCATCAATCTATACGACCTTGCCACATCATCCCATGCCAAATCAGTTGTATGAACATGCCACGTCAGATGTACATATGTGCCATGTGTCACCCTTGTAGTGGTGCCACATGTCACTTTGACCTTTTGACTTTTTGACCAAGTTTGACCTGATCTTTGACTCCTTGTATCTTTTGATCCATAACTCCATCTGACGAGCCATTTGCACCATCAGAAATCTTGTGACGTGCTCTTCGCGATCATGCTATTTTCACTGAGTTTTTAGAACTTTAAATTTTTTCCCTTTCTCTGACTGTTGAATCCATTCTGAGTGTCCTGAGTTACCTCTGCAAGTTCTGAGTTGTTCTTATCCTTATCTGGATCCTTTTTGGATTACGCCTTCCCACTAAGATATTTTTGGACCACCAAAATATTTCCTTAATCAACTGATAAGTGAGGGAAGAGTCCCCTTACTTTATCCTTCTCGATCCAATTTTCCTTGCTTGGATGTGTTCCCTTTAATCCTACTCAAAGATAATAAAAATCACCCTTGCGTGAAGTCCTCATCCTTCTCTCCAGGATGATATATTCCTGTAACTCATCCAAGTACTTAGGTGCAAGGTCATCAACTAAAGGTATTGAAACTTCCTCATCCTGATCCATGATCATGGGAGGCTAAAAAAGTTTCAAGTTCTCTATGTTCACAACATAATAAATATGCATATAAGGTGGAAGATCTAAACAAAAAACATTAGTGTCACTTTTCTCCAAGATAGTTAAGGGTCCATATCGGATGGGCTTGAGTTTCTTGCCTTCACCCTTCAATCGGTCCTCGTTGATATGAATCCATACCTGGTCCCTAACCTGGAACTGATGATCAACCATGTTCTTGTCATACCGAGCTTTATACTATGCTTGACTCTTATCCAACTATTCCCTGATTGCTTGGTGTATCTATTGAATCCTCTGGATGAACTTGCAATCTCTGTCCTCTATTCATTCTTCATTCACATGAATATCTCTCCCATACATCAAGTCCAAAGGAACCTTTGGTAGGTACCCAAAACATGTCTCAAAAGGTGAACTTTGAGTGGATGAATGTAAAGCTCAGTTATAAGCATGTTGTACATAGGGTATTTTTTCATCCCATAACTTCGAATGCTTGCTGCAGTAGCCTCAAAGAAAAAGTACCATTGTTCTATTTACCAGCTTTGTCTGTCCATCAGTTTGTGGATGGAAATTAGTGCTCCTCTTCAATTTGGTGTCCATCATTCTCCACAAGCTATTCCAAAAGTCCCCAAGGAATTGAGTATCTCGATCTGAGACAATGGACGTGGGTGACACAAAGTGAACCCAAACATATTGAAAGAAGATATTAGCAGTCTGCTCAGCAATGATATGCTTTTTACATGGCATCAAGATACACATATTACTGAACCTATCCAATACAACATACAAATAATCATGACCCCCTTTGGTCATTGGTAAACCCCCTACAAAATCCATGGAAATACTTTCCCATGGATGGGATGGAACAAGAAGTGGTGAGTATAGCCCCAATTTTCTATTAGTGGGATTACAGGTAGAACACATCACACACCCCTTTACATATTTAGTTACAATTGATTTCATTTGAGGCCAATAACAAAACCTCTACAAATGAGCCATAGTTTTTACTACCCCAAAATTCCCAGACACAAGAGAAGTATGAGCTTCTCATATTACATGGACTCATTCACTTGTAGGAATACATAGCTTCCCAAGATGATAGAGTAATTTTCCCTGTAGACAATAGTTTACTACCTGTGGACCATGGGTTAGATTCTCATATACTTCTTTAAAATCTTCATCGATGGCATATTGTTCTACATAGATATCATGAGATAAAGAAGTGTTCTTCAAAATAATAGAAGCAACAATAGGAGGTCTAGAAAACATATCAGCTACCTTGTTACTTGTACCCTTATTGTACTTGATTACCAAATGAAATTGTTGTAGAAAACCCATCCATATGTAGTGTCGACATTGTTGCAGTTTGGTCTATGCTTGAAGATAATGTAAGGGTTGGTGATCTATATGTATGATTGTTTCCTTCCCTAAAAAGTAATGCTTCCATTTCTTTATGCTTTGAACTAATGCATACAACTCTTTATCATATGTAGGATAGTTAACAACAACTTGGTTAAAAGTATCAGAGTGGTAATAGATAGGCTTACGATATTGCATCAATACTGCACCCATGGCATATCCACTGGCATCTATATTGATCTCGAATGAATTTTGAAGATTCAAAAGTGCTAGTATTGGTGTGATATTGATCTTCTCCTTCAAAATGTCAAAATATTTTTGTTTCTTTCCTTCCCACTGAAAAGTGTTCTTCACACTGGTTAAGGTGTGCAAAGGAGCTACTATAAAGGAGAAGTTGGGAATGAATCTCCTCCAATACTGGACTGCACCCAAGAAGCTTCAGACTTCAGTAACACTCTTTGGCTCAGGCCATTTTACAATTACATCAATTTTTGAAGGATCAATCTTCATTTGTCCTCCTCCTACAATATGGCCTAAGTACACAAGTGCATTCTTGCCAAATTCACATTTCGACATTTTCACGTACAACCTTTCCCTTTGCAAAGTATCCAATACCTTCTTTACATGCCTTACATGTTCATCCCAAGGCCCGCTAAAACCAATAATGTCGTCTAAATATACAATCACAAAGTCATCCAAGAAAGGCCTGAATACATCATTCATCACATGCATGAAAGTTGTCGGAGCATTACAAAACCCAAACAACATAACTAACCACTCAAACAATCCCTGTTTTGTTTTAAAGGCAGTATTCCATGCATCCTGTTCTGCGACCCTAATTTGATGATATCCACTGCGCAAATCCAACTTAGTGAAATAAACAACATTCTTCAACTGATCAAGTAAATCATCTATACGAGGAAGAGGGTATCAAATTTTCACCGTGATTTTGTTTAAATCCTGATAATCGACACACATTCACCATGTTCCATATTTCTTTGGCCCCATCACGATCATAGAACCACTGAACTGGTCTTGATTACCCCTTGATCCAATAATCCTTGTACATTCTTCTTCATCTCTATCATCTCCACAACTGACATCTTGTACATTCCCACATTAGGAAGAGAAGAATCTTGTTGAAGATGTATCTCATGTTGGATTTCCCTCTTAGGAGGTAACCCATCTGGTTCCTGAAAAATATCATCATACTTAGAAACAATATCAATTAATTACTTTTTACGATATGGATCACACCCTTGGAAAGTGTCGGATGTACCGACATCTTTCTCTTTTATGACCATGAGTACATATCTCTTATTAGTGGTTACGAGTCTTTTCATTTGTCCTGAACTAAAAAGTGTCATATTTACCCTCATGTTGTGAGCTCTAACAATATATTCCAATCCTCCTTTAGTAAGGTGGTATTTGTTCTCATGATGAAAGAATGTAAATTTTCTATCATAAAGATAAGGATTTCCCAACACTATGCCACATATATCAAGTGGTACAACATCCAAATCCAATTCATCAATAAACTTTGAAGCAATAGCAAATCTGACCCTACATTGTTTGGTGACATCAAGTTTTTCTTTGTCACATACCCAACCAAGAGGGTAAGGCTTTGGATATGGTTTCGTTACAAGACCCATCTTCTTGACAAGTGCTTCAGTTATTAAGTTTACTTGGGAAACCGAATCAAATAATGTATCTATCTTAGTATGTTTAGATACAACTCGTATATGAAATAACTCATTCCTCTTTCGTTCATCAATATGAGATTCATCATTAGAACTTGAACTAGAATGAAGAGAATATTTACCTTGTACTACAGCCCCTGTGATCTTTCCTTCACTCCTGATTCAGAACCAAGATCTTGCGGCATTGTAGCAACAATCTTTGTCTTCCCCTTTCCACTTAACTGTTTCGGTTTCTTTTCTGGATGCAGTTTCCAACAATGTTCTTCATCGTGACTGCTCTTCTTGCAATGAGTGAAAGATGGTTTTCCTCCTTCTCTCGTTACTGTAGCGGTCTTCTTGTCCTTTCTTTTGAAATTCTTGAAAGTCTTGTGTGGGAAATTGGAAGGTTTCTTCGTGGGATCTTCTTGAACATGTTTCCCCATGTTCTCAAGGTGAGTGGCTTGCACACAAACTTTGTTCAATACTATTGGGGCTAAACAAGATCAAAGTATGATGAATATAACTGTGAAGTGCGCCAATATACTTCATTAAAGTTTCATAAGAATCCAAAGGAGTGTTCAATGATAGAGATTTCTTCCTAAATTATTTTGGGAAAATTTGTACAGTATGACCTTTACTCTGTCTCAAAGTTTTCCATTCCATCATTTCTTTATGTAAATACCCTAATGGATAGAACTACTTCCTTATCTCTGATTTAAATTCCGACCATGAGGAAAGAAGATTGCCACACTTAATTATGTCCTGTAGCTTTCTCTCCCACCATATGAGAGTGATGCCTTCCAACCGAAGAGATGCCAATTGCACTTTAACTTCCTCTTCGTCAATATGTTGAACACGAAAATATACTTCAACCCGTCAGAGCCAATTATCTAGCTTTTCAGGATTAACATCTCCATTAAACATAGGTAAAGAAAACTTTACATCAAGATTTAATAATGGTTTCTTAAAAGAGGCTTTGTGGTTAGAATGTTGAGAGTGTTGAGAATGCTCAGAGGAAGAAGAACTAGAACTTGAAGGCGAAGATGGAGGCTCAAGAGGATCTCCTCCAACCCCTTGGTTTACCGAAGCATCATCATCTGGTGTTGCTTCCTTTTTCTTCCCTTTCTTCTTCATCCTCTTCTCATAATCTCCATATATTTTCTCGACCATATCTGACATGCGATAAAAGACCATGTGAAATTTTTTCTCATGTTCATCATGCTTGTCCTCTTCTGCCATCTTCTTCCTTTGGGATGCATGACCAACTTTGGGATTGAAAGTCTGAAGAGTTCCTTCACCCTGCTTATGCTTGTCCCTATTAAGAATGCATACTCAACAATTCAAGTCAAAGACGACTACTCTGATACCAACATGATCCAGGATATTTTCATCAGGTGAATTATTAAAGAATCGTATTAAATGAGCATAAACTAAAGTACACCATAAATAAGGAAAATCTCAAAAGGAAAGAGACATAAGCATGCAATATGAACACAAAGAAATTGATAATGGAGTTCATCCCTGGTGGACTATCATCTCCGGGTGCTACTCTCAAATGGGTAGGTCTTTTTATTAACTCCACAAAAGAATTGGGCAAAATACATAAGTATACCTCATTATGGAGTTAAACTACATAAGATTTTCTCAGATCATAAAACTAACACCACCACTGCATTCGTGGCGTCCTTTCACCTATAAATGACTGTCTCCATGCCTCAATCTGAGTCGGACACTTTTAGCCCAAGAGACACCCCCGTCTCGGTTTCCATGCCACTGTCTCTGCAATAAATGATTGAGAAATCTTGAAAAGAGCACCCTAGTCCGTACAAAGTCTGTACGGGCGCGCTCGGTTCTCCTCTCGTGCTCTGTCCCGAAACACTGACTGAGGGCTTCCTTATATAATATTTTGTGGTAGTTAGGAATAAATGTGATGGTTTGGTGTATTGGTGGGAGGAGCTAAATTTAGAGTTTGGTTAGAAAAGGTCCTGGGATCAAATCCTATGGAATCCACTTTATTCGGCGTATTGTTTGGCGGTTTCAACAGTTTTGACGGGAATTATGGCGAACTTTCTAAATATGGTGGGTGGTTTGGCAGAGGCGGCTAGGATGGCAGAACATGTGTTATATAGCGAAACTGTGCCATAGATAGTGGACGGTTGTGTGGAAAAATGTTGTATGGAGGGTGGTCGCATGGTGTAGTATGAAACCAAGGGCTGGGTCAAAGGCCTAGCCCTTTTCTCCCCCACATGAAACATTATTGTAACTTAAATTAAATATGTTCCATAGTATAAACAAGAAACATGTAGTGGTGTATTGGTTGGTGTAGAATGTGAGGCCTTTGGGCTAGAGGAGGTCAAGGGTTCAACTCCAGTGGAGTCATAAAAAATTTGGTACATGCCAACCATTGGAGGGGTGCCATGTGGCAGCCCATGACTAGGCCACGTGGCACCATATTATTTGTCCACAAAAATGACATGTGTCATCACCTAATTCGTCCATTTGTCTGCCATCAATCTATATGACCTTGCCACGTCATCCCATGCCAACTCAAATGTACGAACGTGCCACATCATCTATATGGATGTGCCACATGTCACCCTTGCAGTGGTGCCACGTGTCACCTTGACCTTTTGAATTTTTGACCAAGTTTGACCTGATCTTTGACTGCTTATATCTTTTGATACGTAACTTCGCTTGACGAGTCGTTTGCGCCGTTTGAAATATTGAGACATTCTCTTAATGATCATGCCATTTTCACCGAGTTTTTGGAACTTTGAATTTTTGTCCTTTCTCTGTCTGTTGAAGCCATTCTAAGCATCCTGAGTTTCCTCTGCGAGTTTTGAGTTGTTCTTAGCCTTCGATGGATCCTTTTTGTATCACTTTGTATGGTAGAAAATGCAATACTCTAATGAGTTGGGACAACCCATTACCCAATAGACATATTAGTACTTGTGCTAGAATTGCTTAAGGATATGGAAGACTAGATGGTTAAAATCAAGCAGAATTTGAAGGAAGCATAATATCGACATAAGAGTTATGCAAATAAGAATAGGACAAATAGAGAATTTAAAGTGGGAGAGAATTTTATTTTGAAAGTAAATCCCAAGCAAAGTTCATTGGAGTTGGGAAGTTGTACAAAGCTAGCACCCAGACTATGTGGACCATTTGAGATATTGGACAAAATAGGGCCATTTGCATGCATGCTTGCATTGCCTACGTCCATGAATGTGCATAATGTATTTCATGTCTCTTTTTTGAAAAAGTATGTACATGATCCTAACGATGGTTGGAATTTGATTCATGTGGAGCCAAAAGGAGACCTTCAGGTCCAGGTGGTGTGCATATTGGACAAAAAAGTCAAAATGCTCTGGAATCAAGTCATAGAATTGGTAAAAGTTTAGTGGACTTACTACAATCCTGAAGATGCTACTTGGGAGCATGAAGATGTCTTGTGGGTAAAGTACCCACAATTTTTTGAAGAATTCTAAAATTTTGATTTTTGTTTTGTATATGCACTAAGAACAGTGCCAAAATAAGGGGGAGAGGAATGTAATACCCTGGTTTTGAGTCCCCATATTAAATAATGTATTTTGTTTATTTGATGAAAGGTCAGAGCACTTGAACAATTAAAAGAGGTCGGAGTGCCTAGGAAATGTAATATTTGAACATTGCAAATAATAAAATACATCGTTGGCTGCAAGACAAACAAGGATAGAGTTATAGAGGGCTATGCTTCCATGAGAGAGGGGGCTAAAGGGTTTAAGTATTTATTTTATATTTTATTTACCCATATTGGTTTTAATTGAGAAAAGTGGTTACATGAACTACTTGTGGGGAAGGCCATGTGGTTCTTGATTTTATGTAATTATATAAACACCTCTTGTGGGTTGTTTGGGGGTCCACTCTTCATTCACTTTGCTTATTCACTATTCCTCATTCATTCTTTTTCTTGGTTAGGACATGGGGAAAAATTGTTCAGGAAGGAAGTTGTTCGTCCCTAAAACTGCATAACTTCTTTCCTACTCCTAAAATCTAGCTTGCCCATTCATAAGCCTTCTTCTAAGCCAATTTTTTCTTTGATTGTTGCACATTTTATCTTTACTATTCATTTTTGGGTGATTTCCTTTTCTTAAATTCATCTTCATTTGATTCTTACAAGGTATGTTTAGAAGTCATTGCATGGATTAAGATGTGTCACATCAGATTTGTTTGGTTTACATTTCCAATTAAAGGTATTTTCCCAAGATCTAAAGATAAATGGATTTGTTGCAAGAATGATGTTGTTCTTTTAGCACACAAAAACATCATTATTACAGGTGTATTCAAGATGCAGAGATCATGACAACATATTTGAAATAATGCAGGAGTATTGTGAAAATGGTTGTTATATTTCATCATGCCATATTTTAAATGATTGTTATCCGTAGCACGATTGATTGAATATGATCTTATCTATGTTTGTACCTTTATCAAACTCAAGTGTCGGGTTATGATCTAACCCATTCAAAGTCATCATTGAGAAAATTTAATGAGTTTTTATTAAAGATGAGATAATGCAAATGAGGAGAAACACTTAGATTATTATCAATGGCAGCCAAAATCGTTCTATGTTGGTCATTTTGTGCAGGATTTTTTATTAATCCCATTTGTAGAAAAAATGAAACCCTAATTCTTGAAGAGAAAAATAGAGTTTGTGATCAACAGTATGTCACCCAACAAAGGTGGTAAACTTAGAAACAAAGGGAATTGAGTCATTGCAATCTTTTCTATAAATCGGGGCCTATCCAAAATGCTAGTAAAGGTTTCATTATTTTTCTACAGGGAGTTAAGAGTTCCAGTAGAAATTTGATTTGACCATATCTTCCCAACCGTGCATCCATTCTTTGGGAAATTTGGAGGGCACATGCATTAGAGTAAGATAAATAAACCCAGTGAATTCCAAGTCAAATTAATCTATATTTCTTGACAAATAATCCACCGTCACCTACAACCATTTATGTTTTTATCGAACACCATGAACTGGGTTTATCTAAAAATTGACGTGCATAAGCATGATGATGATATTAATACACTGACCAAAAATAAACCCGACCCAATTTGTCATTTGGGAGAAAATTTGTAATGAATAACTATAAGTAATCCCGTAGCATCCTTAGTTTGAAACATGGGTATTTTGTACGAAGGAAAATGATGAAGAAGTTTAAATATTTTGATTGAAGTAAAAGTTTTTCCAATCTAAATTACACTACAAAAATATTGTTGTTTTTAATATTCCCCTATTTTGGAGACCATAAAACTACTATAGGAAGTCTAAAATCCCCTTCTATGTGACAAGTCCCAGATTAGAAACTGCAACAAACCAAATCAAGCTGAAGGTTTAAGAGGTTACTTCTCCCACAAATTTTTCCTCGAGATGGGTTATTTTTGGTCTGATTTTTTATCCCTAGAAAGTGGAATTTGATCCTTAGAAAGTGGAATTTGATCTAGAATCTAGTATCTATTATTTGCTCAAGTTCAATTTAAGTAAGTTATAGTTTCTATCTAATAGGGAAGCATATAATTATGCAATTGTAACTAAAATTATGTTTTAGGAACTGAGATCCAAATTTGAACCTACTCTTTATGTATAAAAAAGGAATTAAATGAGAGAGTGAAAGGGTTCAAATTTGTGGCATTCAAGGAACATATTGATAAAAAAAATTGTAAAGTTGGAATTTGCAACATTTTGCACTCAATTGAAAAACATTCTGATGGTTAGACTATCGTATTCTATGTCTTTATTTCTTTTGTCTTATTTGAATGCATCTAAAACTTTTTGCAAAGCATTGGTTTATCCTGTTATGTCTTGAATTTCAGTAAAAAAAAATTGTTGTTAAAATCATCTTTTCAGGAGTTGCATTTGAATGATTCTTTCTTGTTTCTAAATATTTTTTGGAAATTTGAAATTTATTCTTTACAAGTCAACATATTTTAACTTGCAGTTTCTCTTTCATCAAACTTTACTTTATTCATCTATCTAGATAGAATGAATGCCTTTGACTAATTTGAATGTTGTGGAAACATGATTCAAAAGTGTAACCTAATCAATTGTTGTCCAACCTATCCACTACCTGATCCACAAACCAATATATAAAATCAATTTGATTTATGAATATAAACCATTGCAATAACTGAGGTGCCCTAGATTTCCCCTTAGAAGTCAAGGATAACTTTAGGGATAAAATATTTTAGCGTCGTTTCTAGGTAACGAAGTAACGAAGAAATATTTCCCCTGGGAGAACAACAATGATCAGAGCTATCTCTTGATGGTGAACGAGAGTTAGACACAAAATTGTGACTATAGATCATTCACCCGACGAATCCACGATCAAAAGACTCCACTGGAGGATGAGCCCTGTTAACAGAGAAATGAAAAGGCGGAAGGGAAAGACGAGGTATCAATCCATCAGTTTTCTCCAAGAAGTTATATTCTTTTTTATCAAATTTTTCATGTCTTTTCCTTTACATGTAAAAATATTTATCCTATGGTTTGTATACTCAGAATATCATAAGCCTACCACTATGTGTCCCTCATTAAAAAAATAAATTATGCCTTCTTCTTGCTTTGTTAATATTGATCCAATTCCTTCATCTGAACCATACAAGAAAAATGATGTACATATGACGATCTCTCCAGATCATGAAAAGTCATGTAATCTTGTAGATATCAAAACTGACTTACCACTTCTTGAAATCACTATTCCACCCTGTAATAAGCTCACTTAAGTTTAGTCCAAGATTCAGGAAGGTTATTAACCTCTAAAGTTGTCTTTTGTCCTTCATGATTATCCTCCTAATTTTTTAGAATACCTTCCTAAGTTCAATGAAGAAGATCACGATACAACTAAGAAGCACATGGAAGCCTTTGAAATATTTACAGATCTTTTTTGAAATATTATATGATGAAGTGTTTATGAGAACTTTCTTTCAGTCTTTACAAGGAGATGCTAGAATATGTCTTAAGCACTTGCATGATGATTCAATAAATTCATGGCTATATTTCTATGATGTTTTTATGAGATAGTGGGGCGAAAGGAAGTCTTATGATCAGTACCTTTCTGAGTTTTATGCCATGAATAGGAGGAGGGATGAGACTTAATAGAAGATTTCAAAACTTTTATCTCAGTATGCATATTTATATTCAACCATCTAAAGTTGTTGCTAGGGTGTTTTACATTGTAGATCATCATCATCCTCTAACTTTATTCCTCATAGAAAGGAGATATTTAACCCTACAACAAATGTTTATAGAGTCTGAGGAAATTGAGGACAATCTTCGGGCTTGTGGAAAACTTCAAAATCAGAGATGGAATGAACATGAGAATGGTTTTGAGCAACATAGATCAGATCTTGGTTTTCATTTATTTTAGAATGTCGATACACCATCTTCAGATTCTTGTTTTTTTTATGATTTTAGCGAATCTGATTTTTCTATTGTTAGAGTTGTAGAAAAATTATATCAGCAAGATGATTCTCTATATATAGAAGAAACATTTTCTAGGTATGATTGAAAAGATGATTTTGTTATTGATGATTTTCATGAGAATGATTTTGTTGAGGGTAGTGATCAATTTATTGAAGAGGAAGTTGGTGTTCCAATAAACCTTGCTGCTAATATAACTTATCAAGAATTTTTGTTTTCTTATAATGATATTGAAGATGTTATGCCATCAATTTCTTGTCAGGGGTTTTGTTGAAATCAAGGATGTATTGATCATTTAAATTTTATTTTTCTTGAAGATGATAAAGATGTAGAAGAAGAATCACTTTTATACAAATGTTTTTTCGGTTCTTCTATTCAACAAGAAAAAGTTTATGATTATCTACATGACGATAAAATTAGTGAGGAATGTCCACATTTTTCAGAAGATCTTGTTGCCCTTGACTATTATGATGAATTTGGTATTCATGAACTGTTTTTAACAGAATAAGAGGATAAAAAAGTTGTTAAGGTTGCAAATTTAATATAGAGACAATTTTATCTTTTGGATCAGCTGAAGATTGGTACATGAACTTGCAATGAAATTTGAAGTAAAGAATATGTATATGATGAGTGTGAAGAAGGTTATATACAGAGGTGTCTCTTTCAACATAAACAACAACCTTATATTTTACAAGAGCTGGAAATTTATCATGTTTTTCATGATCCCATGGCCATTTGGATGGAGTCTTGTTTTTCAAAGGTATCCAATGTTGCAACTTGTGGCATACCACTTATTTGCAACAATAAGTATAAGCTAACCATGGAGTTTTTGTTGAAACTTTCGCATTCTTTTTGCACTTTCTCATTCAACTGCATACAAGATAATCATTTCATCAGTCAAATGCTCACTTGGCTGCATTGGAATTCTTCTTATACATAATCAACTGGATTCAACTGAGTAGAATGGGAAGTGTATATAAATAAGATGGATTTCCAAGCATTTATTTTTCAGTTTGTTGGTTTGCAGAGGATCAACATAAATAATGACTCCATTTCCCAATGGAGACAAGGCACAGTACAAAGCAATGATTTTTCAATGTTAATTTGTAGTTTGGTTTTCCAACATGAAAAATGATTTGTTTTCAGAGAAGATTGGTTTGCAATATGATGAACGGTTGCAAGTTGCAATGAAGGAAGAATGAACTAAGTTTGCAGTCCTTAATGTCTCATAAGGAGAACATTATCCCCAAATGGAGCCAATGCTAGTCCCTAAAACTGCATAAGTTCTTTCCTACTCCTAAAATCTAGCCTGCCCATTTATAATCCTTTTTCTAAGCCAATTTTTTCTTTGATTGTTGCATATTTTATCTTTACTGTTCATTTTTGGGTGATTTCCTTTGCTTAAATTCATCTTCATTTGCCTCTTATACAGTATGTTTAGAAGTCATTGCATGGATTAAGATGTGTCACATCAGATTTGTTTGGTTTACATTTCCAATTAAAGGTATTTTCCCAAGTTCTAAAGGATAAATGGATTCGCTACAAGAATGATGTTGTTATTGTAGAACACAAAAATATCATTATTACATATGCATTCAAGATCTAGAGATCGTGATAACATATATGAAATCATGTAGGAGTATCATGCAAATGGTTGTTATATTTCATAATTCCATATTTTAAATGATTGTTATCCTTAGCACCATTGATTGAATACGAGCGTATATATGTTTGTACCTTTATCAAACTTAGGTGTCGGGTTATGAGCTAAACCATTCAAAGTCATCATTGAGAAAATTTAACGAGTTTTTGTTAAAGAGGAGATAATGCAAATTAGGAGAAATGATTAGATGATTATCAATGGCAGCCAAAACCCTTCTATGTTGGTCATTCTATGTAGGATTTTTCATTAATCCCATTTTCATAAAAAATGAAACCCTAATTCTTGCAGAAACAAACTGAGTTCGTGATTAGCAGTATGTCACCCAATGAAGATGGTCAAATTCTCCGTTTAGAACCAGAGGGAATTGAGTTGTTGCAAGTTTTTCCAAAAATCGAGGCCTATCCAAAATGCTAGTAAAGGTTTCATTATTTTTCTACAGGGAGTTCAGAGTTCCAGTAGAAATTTGATTTGACCATATCTTCCAAACCATGCATCCATTCTTTTCGAAATTTGGAGGGGACATGGATTAGAGTAAGATGAATAAAACCAGTGAATTCCAAGTCAAATTAATCTATATTTATCGACAAATAAGCCAACATCACCTACAACCATTTTATGTTTTTCTCGAAACCCGTGAACTGAGTTTATCTAAAAATTGATGTGCATAAGCATGATGATGATATTAATACGCTGACCAAAAATCAGCCCGACCCAGTTTGTCATTTGGGAGAAAAATGGTAATAAACATCTATAGGTAATCCTGTAGTGTCCTTAGGTTTGAAACATGGGAATTTTGTAGGAAGGAAAATGATGAAGAAGTTTAAATATTTTGATTGAAGTACAAGTTTTTCCAATCCACGTTACACTACAAAAAGATTGTTGTTTTTACTGTTCCCCTGTTTTGGAGACCGTAAAGTTGCTACATGAAGTCTAAAATCCCCTTCTATGTGACAAGTCCCAAATTAGTAACTGCAACAAACCAAATCAAGATGAAGGTTGAAGAGGTTACTTCTCCCATAGATTTTTCCATGAGATAGGTTATTTTTGGTCTCATTTTTGTTATCATCTATAATATTTCAAAAGTCAAAGATTTGATCCTTAGAAAGTGGAATTTGATCTAGAATCTAGGATCTATTATTAACTCAAGTTCAGTGTAAGTTATAGTTGCTATATAATATGGAAGCATATCATTATGCAATTGTAACTAAAACTATGTTTTAGGATCTGAGATCCAAATTTGAACCTACTCTTTATGTATAAAAAGGAAATTAGATGAGAAAGTGAAAGGGTTCATATTTTGTGGCATTCAAGGAACATATTGATAAAAAAATGTAAAGTTGGAATCTGCAACATTTTTCACTCAATTGAAAAACATTCTGATGGTTAGACTATCTTCTTCTATGTCTTTATTTCTTCTTTCTTATTTGAATGCATCTGAATTTTTTTGCAAAGAATTGGTTTATCCTGTCATGTCTTGAATTTCAGTAAAATATTTTTGTTGTTAAAATCATCTTTTCAGGAGTTGCATTTGAGCGATTCTTTCCCGTTTCTGAATATTATTTGGAATTTGAAATTTCTTCTTTACAAGTGAACATATTGTAACTTGCAGTTTCTCTTTCATAAACCTTTACTTTATTCATCTAACTAGATAGAATGAATGCCTTTGAATAAGTTGAATGTTGTGGAAACCTTATTCAAAAGTGTAACCTAGTCAATTTTTGTCCAACCTATCCACTACCTGGTCCACAAACCAATCTATAAACTCAATTTGATTTACGAATATAAAACATTGCAATAACTGAGGTGCCCTAGCTTTCCCCTTAGCAATCAGGGACAAATTTAGGGATAACATAAGACATTGTTTGTTGGTTGTAGTAATTACTAGTGTATTCCAACCATGAATTGGTGCATGCATGCATAATATGTTGGCAAATGTTTAACAGGTAGCGTAAGCTTGTCATTGATGGCAAGTACAACAGTAATGATGGCTTGAGTACAACAGTGAGCGTAAGCTTGTCATTGATGGAAAGTACAACAGTAATGATGGCTTGAGTACAACAACGATGATCAACAGGCAAATAAAAGATAAGTCCAGGAAGATCGAATGATCGAAGGCAACGCAACGTTGATCAGGAATGATGAAGTCCCGTAAAGTTTGTGAAGTATTTCTGATCGTTGGATCCCATCCAAAATTCCCGACAGAACGATGATCGTCAAATCTCAACGTAGACAAGAGGAGAACACAGATATGGAGGATAGATCGTGGGCGTTAGATCCGAGCGCAGGGTCCGACCACCGTTGGATCGAGGAGAACCTGCACGATCTTTAAAGTGCAACGAGTAGAGGGCTCACAAAATCCCGAAAGAAGGAGGACCGTCC
>SNQJ01S0008474.1:213154-257823 GCA_010110895.2 Picea sitchensis | reverse complement strand
AATGGAGCACCCCATATATGTCACGATGATAATTTCTAGGGGGGTTATTTAGGATGAGTATCGGTCAAGGGAAAGTTTCCAATGGAGAACACCTGCAAAAAAATGTTAGACAACCAAAACCAAGACAATTTATGATGAAATGAGCCCTGGAACAAGAAGGAAACAACAAGTTATGCTTGTTGTGCCAAAATTGTAGCTAGAAGGAATTATATATCGACAATGACAAAGTTATAAAAGTTGCAAATTACATCATCTAATTAGCATACAATATTGGACAAATTAGCATGCACTTAGAGATAATATTCTAATACCTAAAACAATGAATTAGATGACAAAGGAGGGTTGTAAGAGAGTGTTATCAATAAAGAATTATGAAAGCCCTATCTTTGTAGAAAAAAATTTCTACAACAAAAAAATTTAACCAATGAAATCAACAAGCAAGCTACCCAGTCAATAGCTCTTAAAAAGTAGATCAAATTTCATTGCTTACATGCAAATTTCAACGGTCAAAAATAAAGGAAACTTGTTGAAAGAGAGAGTTTTTACTACATCCCTAATGGTTGTATATTAATGTATATTAAAACAAACTAACCACTTGGTCAGTCAATATGCCCTTTGAATACAAGAGAGCCAACATCATGTGAAATTTTGAACAATTCCAAAAGCTCAAATTTCATGTTTACCAATGCAATAATTAACAATCTCTAATGTAAAGTACTAGTGCCTTGTTATTGGGTAATGGAGTCTCTTCCTTGGAAAGGAAGTTAAACAAAGAGGGAAGAATATATCCTTTTTGAGAGTTAAACCCTTATAAAACCCAACAACACTCCTTCCAAATCGTCTAGCTTAAAATCCAAGATGATCTAGGGTTTGAAATTTCTCTAGGGGTGTAAATTATCTTACTTCCTAGAGAAATAAACCCTAGATAAGCCTTGCAAAAATACTGTAAATGCTCTTAATTTTTGTTGGAAGCCTTATATCACTTCAATATAAAAACTAAATAAAACCTTGGTGGAGGGTGTAAGCCCTTTTACTCCTCCTAGGGTTTAAGATAGCTTCCTTGAATTTAAACAATCAAGAAAAAAATAAATTGTAGAAATTATTCACCAAATCCAAGAGATAGCATGAAAATAACCCTTACTACAAAGATATCATCGAATTTTTAGCCAAGAGAGGCCACCAAGAGAAATCACTAGATTTTAATGCACCAAATAACAAGTATTCATCCATTGCACAAGACAAGAGAGATAGTGAATTGTCCAAAGAGGCTGAAATTTAGTCCAAGAGAGAAATCTCAAGTGATGAGATATATCCAAATGAAAGTGAATTTACTCATATTTATATGAGGAAAACCCAAGTCATGTTTTTCCACATTACAATCAAATCCATAATTTTAGGCCTAAAACCTAAGTCATAATTCTTAATTAGCAAATCAATTTGTTATTTTTCCCACATAGGCTACAAAATGACAAAAAATAACAAAATTATGGGACATAAGCCCCTAAGACTCCTCTCCAATGTGGCACATGTGAAGATAACCCTTCCAAGGCCAAGACATCACGCTATGAAGTTGCCACGTCATCCCCATATCAAGCAAGAAAGTGGGGCTTTAAGGCCCACAACACCACCAAGTGCACTAAAATGGCCCAACATCCTCCCAAATGTGTGACGTAAGGCTCTCCAAGAGGGACATTAGGGCATAGGAAGGTGATGTCACCCTCTCTTCATGGTTTCAAGCCTTCATAATGTGCTAGGTACATCTCTCAAGGTGCAACATTAATCATATTATGCCTCCAATGAGTGGGGTGAAATATCCTTCCAATGGGATTTCAAGCCACTATGAAGGTCCATGTGTCTTAGTCCCTTCATGAATATCTTCCACTAGGAAAGGTCCTGAAAAGAAAAGAAATTATGCCCTCCAAGGGTCCAAAACCCACATGTATCATGTCGAGTAAGCCACATATAATAAAATAACCACCAAAACATGTGCATTAAACCCCACCTTTTCAAACTAAACAAATGCTCAAAGAAATTATAAACTTTTCCAAATCTAGGTATGTGAGGGTTGTCATGATACCTATTGGGTAGGCCAATCCCCAAGTCAAAGAGTGTTTCCCAAGAAGACCCTCTCTAGACCATGTATTGAATATGAGGTGGATGGGGGTAAGACTTTTGGGCATGGGGTTACTGACATATCAAGGGCTCATATTGTCTTATTTATGGGTTCCTTTGTGGAGGGTGTGTTGCATCCCTTCGTTTACAATGCAATATTTTTCCAAGTCCTTTATTTTCCTTTCATTTTGTTTGTGGTACGAACAATGAGTGCTATGTGAAAGGAAATAAAAAGAGCACCACACTTCCACTTGAAGTTAGAATACATTGAGTGTCATATACAGTGGAAATTAAAATACATCGCAATGCATTCCCCCATCAAGCATGGAATTTTATCCATTTTATTTTTTTAATGTCCTTCATATTTTATGGAGAAGTGTTTCATTTCTCTCAATACCTTAGGGAGAACGTATGGAAGGATAGATTATAGATTTTTACTTTTATAATTCTATCTACAACACATTTGGGACTTTATCCCATTCTTCCCATGAAATGATGCAAATGAGCTCCGTGATGAAAATGAGCCATCCTCCAATGTCATAGCTCACACAAATCAATTCTATTGTTGCTACTAGCCAAAGCAAACAATGATTGGAAAATAAATATATACAGGTTCCTCTCTCCTGTCCCAATCACTCTACCATAAGTGATATTGGACCCCTTAGGGTGAATGAGGACCTCTTTCCCTCCGAAGGACACCTCAAACCCCCTATCTTGGATGGAGGAAAATGAAACAATAGTCTTCTTCAACCAAGGTACATACAATACATCCCTGAACACCAAGGGTGGCATCAACTCCCTTTGAAAGGAAACTGTGACACACCCAACAACTATGACTATGGTGTCATCTCCAAGCACTATCCCCAAATTGATATCAATATCTATGAGATCRSTGAAGTGCTCTCTCACACCTGACATGCGAATCGATGCTCCACCGTCAATGTACCAGAAACTGGATGGTGACTCAACTGGAAAAAAATAAACTATCAAGGAACACTCCCTCTCAAACTGATAGGAAAAATTGTCCTCCTCTATTRTCATTGCAGTACCACCTTGCTTATTCTTCTTCCTATTGGGAAACTTTCCAACATAGTTCCCCAATTGGTAACAAACAAATCATTTCACTTTTATCATATCTTTCTATTSCTCACCTCCTCTCTGTTGATGTTTCTTKCCCCCAACCTTGGACCCCTGCTTGGTTTTCTTCTTTCCCTTTTCCAAAAGAGAAATATCCTCATCATCATCCTCACCATGCTACTGAMTAGTGGATCCAGAGCCAACTGTAATCTCCTTTTGCACAATTTCACCCCAAAGCCTCTCCCAACTGGGCATATGCTCTCTCGCCAGGATGCCTTGTACAAAAATTTCCCAAGGTTTGGAAAATACATTTAAGGTTGTCCTCACCAACTCAAATGGATCTACTATATCACCAATCACTTCAAACTCATCACGAATCCGAGAAAATCTCATGAAGAATGATGTCACTGAATTAGTCTTTGTCATATTGGTTCCCCTTAACTTCTCCTGGAGCACCATCTTCTGGTTCTAGTTAGGACTCTAGTAAAGACTGCATAATGACTGACACATATGAAATGAAAACTCTTTACCAGAAATATGAGGAATTATATGGTCCTTCACTGCATCAAGGATAGTCCTCTTGGCCCCAATGTTCCTCTTCTGGAACTCAAACATCAGAACTGCATCTGTAGGAGGTACTACATGATTCTCCATAATGTTCCATAGCTCTCACTCTTCCAAAATCAAGAATATCTTGGGCTTCCATGGATACCAATTACTATCCCCCGCTAGCCTATCCTCCACCCTCAAACCTGCCACCAAAATGGCTTCCATCTGATGCTAAAAACCGATGCTACTATGACCAAACAATATTGATGCTAACTGATGTGAGGTGAAGCGAACCTTCCTCCAACAGAAAAAAATCAAGTGTGAAAATGAAGCTTCCAAACAAGTGAAAAATCTACCAATTGTTTTCCACTATATCATCCAACTCATGTGCCCTTAGGATATGATACCAAGAAGAATTATGAGGTTTCTAAAGGCTTCCCAACATGCCTGTCTTGTGAACTCTTGTTGGGCACTAATTTCAAGGTAATTTCAAACTATTTTTCTTGTTGTTCGTGACAACCAACAATTTTGATATTTTTTCCCTTTGATTCCGCCACTTAGGAAGTGATATGTTGCCCCTTTGTAGATGTTGTTTTAAGGATTTAAATAGGAGGTTTTGTTTTCCAAATTAGCACACATAAAACTCCAAAAAATCAGTAAATACCCTCAAGGATATTTAACACCTACAACTGATAAGTAAATAAGCAAACCATGACAAATGAACACAAGTGTTTTTGGTCAGCATGGCCCTGGGAAGAACCCCATGGGGAAAACTAGTAAGATAGTAGATGCATTATGGAGATCTCAAATAAAATTCTACAACAAGTAAATGTACAAAGGAACCTCATATGATGGAAATATCTTCTCAATATTTCTTTGGAGTTCCTTGGTAAATGTTCCCTTCCTCCTCCTTTTCTCCCTTTTCTTCCACTCAAGTGCACCCTCACTTTCTTTGTTCGATGCTCCCCTTCCTCTTCTCAGGAAATGCACCCCAAAAATATCCACAAGTGAACCCTCAAGCAATCATGTGCCTCTACTCTCAAGATGCTCCCACACACTTTAGCTAGATTCCATCCTCAAGCTTTGCACCTCTCCTTCTCAAAGGTGCACCTCTCTTCTCCAAACCCTCACTTCCACTCTCTTCACATTCACTCTAATCTCCAAGTGAACAATGAGTCTCTCTTTTTCCCTTTTTCCTCCTTTAGCCTCATCTTTAGGCTAACCTAGAAAACCAATGGTCAAGATTAGATCTTAGGCCAAACCTCCAATTAATGGTTGAGATTAAATTTCAAACATGACTTAAGTCTCCTAAGTCACTTTTCCTTCATTAATGACATTATAAAATCAAAGTGGATGTATAACTTAAATTAGTTTATCATTAATGATCTTATAAAGTCAAAGTGACTTTATAACATAAAGTAAAGTGGCGAGGGTCAAATATTTCCCCCTTTGTGATTAATACATATTCAAAAAAATCCGACGAACTATTTCCGACAGTATGGACAAAATTGGTTGTACTGTCGAAAAATACAAGATAAATATTTAAAATTTTCATTTTTTTTCAATCCTGCTCAACTTCGTCAGAATTGCGACGGAAATGGATGTTCTTTGCACTTGCGATGTCTAGGAAAAGGTGTTATTATTTGTACGAACCTCTATATTCGTCTCAATACTGACGATACAAATGCTAATTGTTTCTCTCTTCAAACGTTCACCCATTGTTTAACAAAGTCAACATTGACTTGGTCAACTGTTGTCGAAATTATGATGGACAAAAAATTAGAAATATGTTTCATTTTAGAGATGTTGCGACAATTTTTCTATAACGACGACGGTTCATAAAGGGTATAAGGTGTTATTGTCAAGATAAAAATAGATTTGTTTTTATATCTCAATTGCATTAGAAAAATATAATAGATATTATATTACACCATTCAATTTTATAATATAATCATCACTGTATTTTTGTGGAGAAGAATGTCAGAAAATATTAGAGGTGGGAAAAAAATTAAAGAGGGTGAAAAGGGTGATGGTAAATTTTATTTCCCTTGCAAAAGATGTTGTATTGCATGTCTCGTAATAATTTTAATAGAAACAACTAAAAGACATTGTAGGAGATATGGGCACATTGACGAGGGATCGAATGAATATCGTCCTGTGGTAATTAGTTATATATTCATTAGTTGTATTTATATTGATTTTATTTATAAAATTTTATATTGTTTTAATATTTGTTATACACACTAATTTTGCATGATTGTTTGTAATTTTAAAGTTAGAATTGGCCCCTAACTTTCTGTAGAATGCACCAAGTAGTAGTAGAAATTATGTTGCACAAGTTGAGGAACATGAAGCAAATAATGAAGATCAAGATAATGATCCCATGGACGAAGATGAAAATAATAACATAGTTTAAGATGATGGGACAAATCAAATAATCCAAGACTTGTTCACTTAGTCAGATGAGGATGGGGACAATGATGGTATTTATGATGAACCTTTAATAGAAAAGGTAAATAAACAGCTTTATAAAGTCTCACGAGCAAATATTCTCTCCACTACATTGTTGTTGGTGAACTCAGAGGTTATGAATAATTTTTCGAACACTTGTATGACACATCCTAAGGTATGTAATATGTTTCATCACATATACATAAAGGTTGTTTTTTTTCTCTTTTTTTTAGTGTTAATTAATGTGTAAAATAAGAATGCAATATTTACGATTAATATTATTTACATTAACTAGCTATTTTTTATGTTGTAGATTGTTAGGTAAATTTATGTTACCATCTTCAAATATTTTACCTCGCACATATCAAGATTTACATGGCATTATGAAATACATTGGAATGGAGTATCAAACTATATATGCATGTCATAATGATCATATTATATATTATGGAAAACATGCATCGAAAACAGAATGTACACAATGTCATATCAATAGATATCGAACCGATCAAGTAACAAAAAGGGTGCCTCGAAAGGTTCTTCGTCATATTTCCATAATTCCACATTTGCAATGATTGTTCAGGTGAAAAAGCATAGCATAGTTTATGGATTACCATGCATGGAATAGAAGTGGAAATGGTGTTCTTTGAATCCCTGCAAATGGTTATGAATTTAGGGAATTTGAGGAAAAATGGGTAGAATTTAAATATGAACCTCGTAATGTTAGGCTTTCATTGACAACTGACGATGTTAATCCATTCAGAGAGCTTAGGTATTTACTCAGTGTGGCCTATTTTTTTTATCAACAATAACATTCCTCCTTGTATGTCAATAAAGAGGGAGAACACAATGTTGACAATTATTGTTCCAAGTATTTGTTTACATTGATTTTTCAAATGTAATATTTTCATTTGTTTCGTTTTTTGCATAATATATTTTATTTGTTTACTTACTTATATATACATATTATTATAATAATTGTTTGTAATTTCAAACAATTAGGTAAGTACTAAGTTAAATATATGAATGTATATATCGAGCCCTTAATCGACGAGCCACTAAATTTATGGGCTGGCATCACTATGTCTGGCATATGTAAACCAATCGGGGAGAGTAAATTTCAATTATGTGGAATACTTGTGTGGACAATTCATGATGCCCTGGGACTAACACATTTTTGTGGTATGTAACATTATTTTTCACTTTAATACTATATAATTATTTAAAGATATCATGTATGTTTTTTAAATAATCCCTTCGTATAGTTGACATTAATCCATATATTGCAGGTCTTCAAATAAAGGGTAAATTTTCATGTCCAATTTGGGGTCCTAAGATGAAGTATCGTCATTCAAATAGTTTAGGAAATATGGTGTTTGATGAGTATAGGCACTTCCTCCCTAAGAGCCATAGGTATCGTACTACTAAAAAAAATATTTTCAATGGGAAAGAAGGGACTGGATTGAAACCACGAAGAATGACACCTCACATATGAAGGTTGGAATATAACATAAATCATCAAGGTACCCAATTTCTTTATGTATCATATATGTAATGTTTTGAATTTCATTTTACCGTATTTGATAATTATTGTTGTGATTTATTTTATGCTTCATCAAGGACGCCATCGTGAAGGTATTAATAATGGGCTTCCACGAGGAATGAAATGTTATCCCACTCAATTCATGAGGTTTTCCTACTACAAGGAGCTAAAAATATATCATTTGTTTGATACAATTCATATCGGGAAGAATGTGACATAAATGTTATGGCAAATCATAGATGGTAGGAGGGATAAAGAAAAAATTGTCAAATTTTTTATTGACATTCATGAAGCCAATCATGAAATGAAAAGTGTGATCCAATCAAATAGCGATGGAGATCGAAATAACCTTCCATGGTTATTAATAGAAAAACAAAGAAATGATGTAAAAGAGGTCATTCAAATAATTAATTTTCCCATAGTTTTTTATTCAAACATAAATAATATCTTAACGAAGAAAGGTGAATTTGGTGCGGTAAAAACACATGATTGGCATACCTTCATTAAGGTAATAATTTTGGTATACATATTTATATATTGGGAATATACATATTTTAATATTTTTATTTTTTTGTTGTCTAATTTGGAAACAAATAACGATTCATTTTTATTGTTACATTATGTTCTACCTCTATCTCTCCTAAATGACTTTTAAAACAACGTCAAACAAGTTATATGATCTTGGAAAATACATGAGGTAAGTAGATGTGATTTATATGGAAAATGTTTTTTCAATTTGCTTTTGTACTTAATGACATATGTTTTACTAGTAATGTAATATATATTATGTTTGGTTGAAACATGTTATTTTCTTGCGTCATGATCTGTAGATGGTTATCATTGAAATAAATCCATCAAGATGATATAAAGGAAGATACAAATTCCTCGGCTAATGTGTTAAATGCAAAAGTATCTACCAGCAACATTTTTCAATGCACAATAAAACTACCTCATACACCAAGTTGAGGAGATTGAAATATGTGGACCTATACACACAAGGTCAATGTGGATGGTGGGGAGGCACTTGAAATCATTGAAGGCTTTGGTTAGACAAAGAGAACGTCCTAAGGGTTCTATGGTGGTATATCAATCCATGGTGTATATTAGTCAGTATCTTCCTAAATTAACATCACCAACTATGCATGCAATGGATCACATTTGGGATGTGAACTCCATCAAAAAATTTGTAGGGGAGCACCTATTGGGGAAAGGTAGAATGAAGAAAGTGAGAGTTAATTAAATTATGGAGATTTATAATACATATAACTTTTCATTTTTTGTGTATATGATCATACTCATTTAATATTTATTCTTTCATAAATTATTAATATTTACCATGGTTATAACTAATATTTAATATTGGTGAATTATGAGTTTTTGATTCAGTTGCTCGAGATTGGGATACACTACATTTATACATAGCGAACAATCTTGACTAGATGAAGTTATGGATTGAAAGGTGTAAACAACATCATGGAGGTAGGTAATATGAAAACAACTATATGAATTGGTTAGAGAAGCTCGTCGTAATGGAGATGTCAATGTTACGCAGAGGGAAATTGATTTAGCATATGCTTTGAAAGATGGACAGGCAAGTAAATTCACCCATTTTATTCAGTTATTTTATATTATATTAATTTGACTACATGTGTGTTTTTTTTCAAATACTTTCCAAGTTATATAAATATGTTTATTAATTGAAAGTGCATCTTTTAGATGTATTTCATATCGCAGTTGAAACACCACAAGGCTATGTGGTGCAATGGTTGTAAATTATGCATTAAACAATTGGATGAAACCAGGAAAACTTCTGATAGAGGGATAACTATAGTATTCCAGGTCACTAATGTTTCCTCTAGGAGTGACAGACATCCCCGAGAATATGAAAATAGATATTATGGGTATTTGGATGATATACTTGAGTGTGAATTTAATTCCTTCAAATTAGTTATGTTCGACGTCAAATGGTATAGGTTATGAATGCATGAACGTGATGAGGAAAGAACTATTATTCAACATGCCAACGTATTTCTAATGATTAAAACAACGATGTTTGAAATAGGACACGATCACTCTGTTTTTCCAAGCCAATATGAACAAGTATTTTAATCAAAGGTTCCAAGTGAGAGGGATTGGTCATTTGTTGCTAGATATGATCCAAGAGGAAGGCAATTAAAGTAAAATGTAGAGAAATAAGATGATATTGAAGAAGAAGATTATGTGCTAGAGACAAAGAAGGAAGATGGTTCGATAGATGAAGAAGAAAGAGAAGATGAACCGAGCATAGGAGACAATGCAGTTCTTGATGATGATTTCGATGAATATATGCTCAAAAATGACATTGGTGATCTTGATGATATTCTCAATCCTTTCAACACCATTTATGAACTGGATGATGATACATATGTCGAGTTGGATGAAGATGAAGATAAATAAGAAGGATGATACAGATGTTGAGTTGGATGAAGTACGTAACTATATATTTTAATTTGTATGAAATATTCTCTTTAAATAATTTACTTATGTGGGTTAATTACATGTTTTTAAGTTTTATGCCATTTTTTTATATCCTATGTTACATGTTTTTTATTATGTCAAACTTGAAAATAGTGGCCATAGCGTACGTGCTAAATTAAAGTATCATTTATAAACACATAATTTTGTTTAGCTTAATAAATTTTTGTTTTGGTAGTTTCTATGCATGAATCTTACTATGTTTCTTTCGATCATTTTCTATTTTATAGATTGGGTATTAGGGAATTGAGAGTGGTGTGAAGGGGAAGGGAGGGGCCATATGAGCTTCCACCTTCACATGTTTGGCCTTGTTCAATAGAGAATAAATTATTCTCGAAACCAAGAGAAGCTCATTCATGGGAGGATATGGGAAGCTCATTCATTCCTTGATGATATGGGAGGGTTTCCATACTCAAAGATGAATCACACACCCACTATATATATAGGATCTCATCCTCGTTTCGTTTGAACTTTCTTGGATTAATTTCATGCATGGAACTCCCAACATATCTATCGTCATGGTCAGGCTCTTTATATTCATCGCCTATGTCGTTGAAAACCAACATCATGCCAATAAGGCCCATGAGTTTGGTGACAAGAAGAAGGCCACGCTAGATGATCTTTCGTATTTAAATAATTATTTCATACTAATATATTCTTTATGGAGAAAAAAAGTACTTAGATGAGAGCAAAAAATAAAGACAAGACATAATTGATGAAGCTAGTGAAATTTATCAAGTACTTGTTTATTGACGTTATTGCATGCCCTTGCAGTGCTATATGAGGGAACATGTGTCTTGAATGAATTTTAAAATAAATAACTAAAATACATTGTACTAGGACTAGGCATGGGCAACAATGACCTATGAATGGGGACAACATTGAAATTTTTTCAAACTGTTTCTGAATGCACTCAAATTTGACATGGATAGACTGTTCACATGATTTGACGATATGGGAGGGTTTCCACACTCAAATATGAATCACAAACCCAATCTATATATCAGATCTCATCCTTGTTTCGTTTGAACTTTCTCAGATTAATGTCATGCATGGAACTCCCAACAAACCCACCATCATGGTCGCCCTCTTTATATTCATCTCCTATGTCATTGAAAACTAGCATCATGCCAATTAGGCCCATGGGTTTGGTGGGAATAATAATGCCACACTAGATGATATTTCATATTTAAATAATGATTTCATACTAATATATTCTTTATGGAGAAAATAAGTACTTAGATGAGAGAAAAAACAAAGACAAGACATAACTGTTGAAGCTTGTGCAATTTATCAAGTACTTGTTTATCGACATTATTGCATTCCCTTGTAGTACTAGATGCAGGGACATGTGTCTCGAATGAATTTTAAATGAAACAACTAAAATAAGATGTACTGGGACTAGACATGGGCAAAAATGACTTGTGAATGGGGCCAATGTTGAAATTTTTTCAAACTGTTTCTAAATGCACTGAAATTTGACATGGATAGATTGTTCGCATGCCTTGACGATATGGAAGGGTTTTTTTAGCACAATAATTTGAATCTAGGAGAGCCCTGCCTCTCCATAAGAAACTAAATAACCTCTATAGGCTAAACCGAGGCTTTCAATCTCAAAATATAAAGCTCAAGGAAAAATTGCAACAATTCAAGGATGAATTGGCCCAGAGGAATGTGAATGTTTTGGTAGAATCCTCCATTGAAAGAGAGGAACCAATAGTGAAGAGGAGCACACCTACAGTCAAGAATACCACCCTTGCAAGAGAAAACATGTTGATGTGATAGAATGTATCTCTCCTTCAACAAGGAGGAGTGCTAGGTTGATGAAATAGTTGTGGGATATAAGCTTCATTTTTTAGAATGGTCTATTTTTGCAAGAGGATATATTACAGTGGCGCTACCAAATTCACATTGATGACAGGCGCTACCAATTCTGTAGGACCTGTTCAATGATGACGCTACCGGATTTCACACAAAGATATGCACGATCGGCGCTACGAAATGTGCAGAGTTATTTTGCAAGGACGCTTCTGCAAGTTTTGAGTGACTAACTTAAAATTTGGACTATGAACAAATGGGAAGGTATTTTTAAAAACTAGAGGATTTGTTTGTTCATCACATACCAAATAACACAAACCTCTCTTAGTTTTTAAAAACATGTTATGGTTAGAGATATATTATACATAGAAGTGGCGCTACAAAATGTGAAGAATTGTTTTACAGTGGCGCTACGGAATTTCCTTTAGCGATGACTGTTTTGATATTTGCCTTGTTGGGAGGTTGCCACCTGTCAAGGAGGGTTCGAATGGATTCTCAAGGATAAATTATATGTCAAGGGACACCTGTACCTAAGTTTTATATCTATCAAATACGTCATGCAGTGAGGTGGAAACAATTTATTAATGACTTCCAACAATTTCCTGAAAATTAGTAGTTTGTTGGATTTTTGTCTCTTTAATTGTTGCCACCTATCTCCAATGCTTAGAATCCAATAGAGGAGATGATATTCGACCTCATAAGGATATTTGGATGATATTTTCTATTTAAGGAAGGAGAGAGCTCTTAGAGAAGGGTTGGATTCATGAGCTAAGAGAGATGAGAGAGTTGTAGGAGGCACTTGGCCTGTGATCATTGTAACCCTGAGGGGATTTTTTTTTGTAAACATTTTTGTTATTGAAGGTTCATGATATCTGTGTTATCAGATTATATCTCTTGTTTTATTTTCCATTTTTCTTCTTACTTGAATGAATTGTACACCTTGAGGATCATGGTTTCCTTTGATTAATGGATTCTTGAGCGTCTGAGGATATGATGTATCTTTCCTATTAGTCACTGTTTACATTCAAGTACCTTGAATTCATTTATGCAGAGAGGATCTTTGTTTTATGGATGTTCTTCTTTGTGTTATATTTTTCTTCCTCTATTTAATAAACCTTTATCTGATATGCAAATTGATTTCATTTAATGAGAAGCGTGTTTTCTTGACTCCATAGCCCAATGGTCCATCATTGATTTACAAAAGCTTATTGTCCTTTCCCTTCCTTATTTTCTTTTTATTGATCCACAAAACCATCAAGTATTTTTATTTCTATGTTACCAATATTATTCTCATTTGCAGTCTGGGAGTGACTCTTGGAGTGATAACATAGTTATCAGATTGTATCTCTTGTTTTCTTTTCCATTTGTCTTCTTACTTGAATGAATTGTACATCTTGGGGATCATGGTTTCCTTTGATTAATGGATTCTTGAGCGTCCAAGGATCTGATGTATCTTGCCTATTAGTCATTGTTTACATTCAAGTACCTTGAATTTATTTATGCAAAGAGGATCTCTGCTTTATGGATGTTCTTCTTTGTGTTATCTTTTTCTTCCTCTATTTAATAAACCTTTATCTGATATGCAGATTGATTTCATTTAATGACAAGGGTGTTTTCTTGACTCCATATCCCAATGGTCCATCATTTATTTACAACATCTTACTGTCCTTTCCCTTCCTTGTTTTATTTTTCTTGATCCACAAAACCATCAAGTCTTTTAATTTCTATGTTACCAAGCTTACTCTCATTTGTAGTCTAGGAGTGACTCTTGGAGTGATAACATAGTTATCAGATTGTATCTCTTGTTTTCTTTTCCATTTGTCTTCTTACTTGAATGAATTGTACACCTTGAGGATCATGGTTTCCTTTGATTAATGGATTCTTGAGAATCAAAGGATCTGATGTATATTTCCTATTAGTCACTATTTACATTCAAGTACCTTGAATTCATTTATGCAGAGAGGATCTCTGCTTTATGGATGTTCTTCTTTGTGTTATATTTTTCTTCCTATATTTAATAAACCTTTATCTGATATGAAAATTGATTGCATTTAATGAGAAGGGTGTTTACTTGACTCCATAGCCCAATGGTCCATCATTGGTTTACAACAACTTACTGTCCTTTCCCTTCCTTGTTTTTTTTTTTNTCTTCCTATATTTAATAAACCTTTATCTGATATGAAAATTGATTGCATTTAATGAGAAGGGTGTTTACTTGACTCCATAGCCCAATGGTCCATCATTGGTTTACAACAACTTACTGTCCTTTCCCTTCCTTGTTTTTTTTTTTCTTGATCCACAAAACCATCAAGTCTTTTTATTTATATGTTACAAAGATTAATCTCATTTGAAGTTTGGGAGTGAATATTGGAGTGATAACATAAATGGCGTTGTTTTCGGTGACGACAATGAAGACACCTTCCCTGGGTGAACTATGATGATTAGATCTAGCTTTGGATGGTGAACTGAAGCTAGACATTTTTAGACTGCTTATCTTTCACCATGGAGACTCCATTATTCATATATCTATTGGAGACTCCATTGTTTTGAAATGGACAATATCATATCTCAGAGGTATGTTTTATGTGATTTTTCAAAGAAAGTCGGTTTTACAAATCCAATGCCTAGTAGAGATGAATGGGAAAGTTTCCTTCCTAGGTTTAGAGGAGAGGATTGGGAAGTACCAGCTGATTTTTTATTATACTTTCATGAGTGCATGCTTAAGCTGAAAATTATACATGAATATGTCCTCATCAAATTGTTTACATACTCTTTAGATGGAGCAGCTCGTGATTGGTGTAGATCACTCCCAGTTGCTTGTATTACTTCACTAAGACATTTTCATGCTGCATTTTGTTTGTTTTGCAAAGAGAAATGTGCAGTTGATTTCCTTTATCAAGAATGTTGTTATGAACTTGATTTGTTGAGTAAAGGATCAAATAGTCTTAAAGAGTATGCTGCAGTAGAAGACACTTTTCATTATGATCAAGAGGTTGATGATCTTCAAAGTGATAGCCAGGATGTAGATACTTTTGACATTGTATCAAATATATCTATTTTTTTAAGTTGTCATGAAAATCAAATTGTTTCCTTTGAGTATTCAAATGATAAAGAGAAGATCTTTACTAAAGAACATACAGAGATTATTAGCATCCAACCAGTATATCATAATAAAGAAGATAGGGAATAATTGCAGCAGCAGTCGGAATTCTCATTATCACCTATTGATGAGCAGAAAACTCCACGGATCAACGAGGAAATGTCTATCATGTCTATACCTGCACTTGCAACAAACATCAAACAACATATGAGTAGTTTTAAAGTATATTAGGACCATCATTTTATTGATGAATCATCCTTTACAGAGGAGCAAGATGGTTTTCTTAACCGACTAGAAATGTTTTTTCATAAGTTTCATGATCTTGTGGATTTTTACATAGAGTTATATTTTTCAAAGGTTTATAATGATCCATTTGTTGGTATGATTTCAGATCATAGTTGTAAGTATCCATTGCTTACTAACCTCTTGTTGCAAGCTTCATATCACTTGAAAATCATTTCGAACAATTGCATGGAAGGAGTTATTTTCATCAGTTCGATACTCAGATGGTTGCATTGGAAGTATGACTTCCATTAAGAAAAGAAGATCAACTAGATAGATTAGTGTAGGTTGATGTACATAAATAAGCTCAATCCATGAGCATGTGATTTTTAGTTTGAATTTTTCTACGGTGTGAATTCAGTTTGCAGCTTATGACAGTGTTTTTATTTTTCATAATGGGCAGAGATGTTTTCAAGAATACAGTATGCAGAGATGAAATGGTCAAGGCACTGAAACTACAAGAGCTCTTAGAGCCTCACAAGGAGGTCTATATCCCCCATGGAGGCTATGTTAGAACAATTATTTGCAGCTAGGAGAGCACTGCCTCACCATCAGCAACTAAATAACCTCTACAGGCTAAACATAGGCTTTCAATCTCAAAATAGAAAGCTCAAGGAAGAATTGCAACAATTCAAGGATGAATTAGCCCAGAGTAATGTGAATATTTTGGTAGAATCCTCCATTGAAAGAGAGGAACCAGTAGTGAAGAGGAGCACACCTACAATCAAGATTACCACCCCTGCAAAATAAAACATGATGTTGTGATAGCAGGTAGCTCTCCTTCAACAAGGAGGAGTGCTAGGTTGATGAAATAGTTGTGGGATATAAGATTCATTTTTTAGAATGGTCTCTTTTTGCAAGAGGATGTATTATAGTGGTGCTACCAAATTCACTTTGATGACGGGCGCTACCAATTCTGCAGGACCATTTCATTGATGGCTTTACCATATTTCACACAAAGATATACAGGATCGATGCTACGAAATGTGCAGAGTTATTTTCCAAGGACGCTTTTGCAAGTTTTGAGTGACTAACTTAAAAATTGGACTATGAACAAATGGGAAGGTATTTTTGAAAACTGGAGGAGGTTTTTGTTCATCACATACCAAATAACAAAAAACTCTCTCGGTTTTGAAAAATGTGTTATGTTTAGAGATATATTATACATAGAAGTGGCGCTATGAAATGTGCATAATTGTTTTACAGCGGCGCTATAGAATTTCCTGTAGCGGTGACTGTTTGTATATTCGCCTTATTGGGAGGTTTCCACCTGTCAAGGAGGGTTCGAATGGATTCTCAAGGATCAATTAGATGTCAAGGGACACATACACCTAAGTTATAGCTCCATCAAAGACCTCATGCAGTGAGGTGGAAACAATTTATTAATGACTTCCAACAATTTTCTGAAAATTAGCAGTTTGTTGGATTTTTGTCTCTTTGATTGTTGCCACCTATCTCCAATTCTTAGAATCCAATGGAGGAGATGGGATTCGACCTCCTAAGGATATTTGGATTCTATTTTATATTTAATGAAGGAGAGATCTCTTGGATAAGGGTTGGATTCATGAGCCAAGAGAGATGAGAGAGTTGTAGGAGGAACTTGGCCTATGATCATTATAACCCTGAGGGGATTTTGTTTTTGTAAACATTTTTGTTATTGAAGGTTCGTGATATCTATGTTATCAGATTGTATCTCTTGTTTTATTTTCCATTTGTCTTCTTACTTGAATGAATTGTACACCTTGAGGATCATGGTTTCCTTTGATTAATGGATTCTTGAGCATCCGAGGATCTGATGTATCTTTCCTATTAGTCACTGTTTACATTCAAGTACCTTCAATTCATTTATGCATATAGGATATTTTCTTTATGGATGTTCTTATTTGTGTTATCTTTTTCTTCCTCTATTTAATAAACCTTTATCTGATATGCAGATTGATTGCATTTAATGAGCAGGGTGTTTTCTTGACTCCATAGCCGAATGGCCCATCATTGATTTACAATAGCTTATTATCCTTTCCCTTCCTTGTTTTCTTTTTCTTGATCCACAAAACCATCAAGTCTTTTTATTTTTATGTTACCAAGCTTATTATCATTCACCACTCACACTAGCTCCCATGTGGTAACAACTCCTAGCTCCTACATTTTAAAGCCAATTATAATCCACAACTTATTGCCAGAAGAGATGTTATATCGCCAATGCCTCCATCTTTTCTATAATTATGATGAGAAATATTTCAAAGGGAATAAATGTAAAGAAGATAAATTATTTCAAATGGATGTCTCCCAAAATAAACACTCAAAAGAAACATCTACTAAAGACAATACATAACCCGAGTTGAATGATGTCACACATCCAATGACTGAGGATAGCACTTTGCAAGATCCTTGAAAAGAAACACAATTTTCTCTCCATTCCCTGTCCAGTTTCTTGTCACCCTTGTTAGCACTCTGTGAATATGTTCGACTGATAAACAAACGACAGAGGTAACTATTTCAACTGACTTTAGGTTGGATTCTAACCCTTCCAACCAGAGAGGGCTCTCTCATGCATATAGCTATTGAAAATACTCAAAATGTTTGGCATTTCACACACAAAGGTCAGATTCTGTAATAGGATAAATCCTAAAAGTGGTAGGAAAAAACTAGAGGGCAGGTCCATTGGGCAATGGGGTCAATTCCTGAAATCGTACGAAGATTTATAAGCTATGTATTCTAGAGGGAACAGAGGAAAAATAGGTATGATGTTCATCCAAATAAGTAATATGGGATGGTAGTGGACGAGAAAGAAAAAATCACTATGACGAGAGGCGTCTAACTAGAGACGAATCTCTTGGTATAGCTTTAGAAGAAGAAAATTAAAGGTTGGATACTGAAAAACAGAGCACCAAACTAGGGTGAATTCCAAAACAGGAACCAATAAACACATAACAAGTATAATCAATATGAGAAAAAGCACCAGGAAAGTGAAAATTTTCTTTTGCTTAAATACTATCGCTAGCAAAAAAACACATTCATTAATATGAAATACAAGAAGACATATTGAACATCAACACCATAATGAATCTCATCTATCTAAGAAAACCTTCTCTGCTTATATTAAAATTCATAAGAAATCACAAAGTTTTCCTCCTACAAGGGAAGGCCCTTCTCCGGCCAGTTGAACCCTTCATTTATATTTTTAACAGTATATATAGATAAATTACATATGAGACCCAAAATGGATCATCTTCTCCAAGATTCAAAAATAGATATTGGTTATATAAGGAGTAACATACCAAAACCAAACTCCTACTTTCTAGGGAACGTTACAAACAAAAAACCAAAATATTGAGATCTTTACCCTGAATGCCACTTGTCTACAAGATTCCCTGAAATGTATTTTTCATTTTAGCTTTTCAATATCTTCCTTTAACTTGTCAAACCACCTAGGATGGTCTTCTTCAGTACCTTTAACTATCCCAGCTTTAACTTCCTCCTTCCGTCGCTTTTTCCTTTTTCTCTCACCATCTTTCGTGCAGTGTCCATCTGCATATCCATTAATGATCAAATATTTCATAATAGGATTCAACCTGATTTCTTCACCTGGTCCTGGTTCATTCGCAGATTTTGCGTGAAATTTTGTTGTCAGGAGTCGCGCAACATGCCTTTCTCTCTTTTTGCTTGATATCCCTATCATATTATTTGAATTTCCTGGTTTGCTAAAAACCGTTGGATCTTTCTCCTTAGCCCCCTTTGGTTTTCCAAAGACCACGAGCCTATTTCCCTCAACTGTACATGAATTGGAAGATTGATTCGATTTGTAGTTATCCCCCTCTGGAATAAACCGTCAATTACCCAAAATAGAGTAATTTCACCTGTGTTTAGAGTAGCAGTCACCATCGAGTACTAATCATGGGCTACTAACGAAAGTCCTTACAGGGATAACGACTTATCACGTTTGACCATCGATTTTCAATGATGAGTCTTAAATCGGTTATTTGGCGGCGCTTACTTAGCATTGTGCAGATGAATGGTATCTAAACAAGTGTCTCGATATTATTTGACTGGTTATCAAGTTTCCTTTCCACATGTGACCCTCGAATGTGACACATTTAATGACACTTAACACGTGATTTCGGGGCGTGATAGATTGGTTTTGATTTCACCCTCTTTTTCCCCCGAAATGTGTCTGAGGATGACACATATCTTTTTGGGAAACCACGGTTGGAATTTTGGGCCCGCTCAGAAATTTTAACCTCTGCGCTAGTTCTCAACTCGAAATGATCCATGATTGTTGATATGCGGTGCTTGCGATCTGTGGTCCACCGGGTCCCATAAAATCCGCACTTATGTTAGACTTAGCCTCCTTCCACTAGATATGGCCCCATCCTCCAGTTTATCGCTTCTCTACACCGGTTTAGCCTCTCTCTAAGTCCCAGAATTTGGATTCCATATAAAAAATGTTATAATGATAATATGGCCTCCAACTGGGGATGATATCCTCCCTGCGAGGTAGCAAATAATGTGTATAACTTGTGCCTTATCCATCGAGATGCTCCCAAATGGGTGTGTACCCTATTTTGACCTGTCACCAATGTCTGCTGAAAACCAAAGTCTGCCCACTGCTTTCACCTGGAGACTGAACACTGGATATACTTCTAAAATCTAATTGAACAATTTACTTGAAAATGTTTGATTATCAATCTTATTCACACCTACCTACTCTAACTATTGAAATGAGCTTCCAATCAAATGAAATTATAATGCTAATGCAAGAATTTTATCTACTATCTGGTTTCTTTGCACATGCTTTTTCCAAAGCCTGTTTACTGATAATTTATTCAAGAATTTACATATGAATTCAAATCTCAAAGATTCAAAAAAATTAGGATTGTTTACTACCTCCAACAAAACTGCAAATGGATCCTCTAAAAGATGCAAAAAACAACAATCATTTTTCACTCTTTCCACGACATTCTTGCTTTCATGTGGTTTAACCAATTGATTTCCACCAAGAAGATGAAAAAATTGTTGAGACTGCTGGAAATAACAATCTTCTGAATCATAAAATAGTATTGACTGGAATAAACCCTTTAGTATCAAGCAATCCATATTTAATGTTTCCGTTGACTGGCCATCATATTTATTTATAATCTTATGAACCATCATAAGCTGTAAATTTTGATTGTTAAAACTCTCCATATAGCATGCCACAAGGTCATGAAACACATGAGAAAAAATTTATTTTTTATGAACCAAAATAGAAGGACATGCCTCCTTCACAAGTGTTTGTTGTTCTTTGTTCTACTTCTTGATCCCAGAACATTTTACCTTAACCATAATATTCAAAGGCATTAAATAAAACAACTGCTTCTCTATGATCTTTCTGCATTTCTGATTAAGTCATGACTGCTTCTTTGTGATCTTTCTGCATTTCTGATTGAATCATGACATACATTGTTTTTTTCCTTCCCTGAAACTCTATGTCATTTGTTTATTCATTTCTTAAAGTCTCCATAGATGGGGTTTCATATCCCTCATACATGTCCAAGACACTTAGTATTTGAAAAACCACATCATTCGTAGGGGAAGGAAAACACTTCTTAAGTACTTTGTTTTCTTGGAGATCTTGTTGAATGTCCTCATCAAGTGCAGGAGAAGGCAAATGAATTTTGACAACAATTCTTTGATCAACTTTCTCTATTTTCTCATGATTTGTTTTTAACCATTCAAAGGAAGAAAAAATAATGGGAGATAGTTTTCATTTGCAAGTCCACTTCTCTCTTCAGATTCAACATCATGTCTGGAGGGTTTCTATTCTGAAACATTATTAACATTTTGCTTCAGCAATTTGAAAGAAGCAAAGCACAATGGCAAGGTTCTTCCACCTGATTCAAAATCTTCTTTATTTTATTTACTACTGTCATATGCACATTTTCCACTTTCTTTGGATGGTTGAACACACTCATCTTCAACTTCATTTTCGACCAATGGTTGAAATTCCTTGTTAATTTTTTCCAGTGAATCATCGTGGTTTGGCATCATCCCACCTTCTTTTTCTTCAGCGATGATCTTAGAATTTTCTAACAATTTAAATGAAGACAAGCATAAAGTAAAGAATTTCCTTCAGCTGATTCAATACTTCTTTCTTTGTAACCATGACATGTAAGTTGATTGCCCTCAACATACTGCCAAAAAGGAACATTTTATGATAGAGAACATGCAACTGGTTGTTCCAGGAAGTCAATATCACAATAATAATTATATTCATTATATATAGGCAAATTAGCAACGTCTGCAATGTCATCTAACAAGAACAAACTTGGAACATCAACTTTCTCTTCAACATACTGATTTGCAAACTCATCTTCTTTACTGTCTATAAATGAATATATAAAACAATCAACTCCATGCTTATCATGGGGTGGATTAGAAGCTACATTAGTGCCCTCTCTTTCAATAAGTGGAATACAATCCTTTGTAAAATCATTAGCATTTAAAACTTCAAAAGGGCATATGCTATCATTAACTCTCTTCTCAAGATTTAAATCAACTATTTCATGTTCATATCCATTGCCATGTTTTTTAACATCCAACTCCTTATTTCGAATCTGCTTGCATGCTTGGATATTGTGTCGAATATCTTGAGCATCGTCAAACATTTGTTGTAAAGATTTAGGTCTTCTTTCCATCAGGAGGAAAGAAAAATCTGGATGAAGAGTTGTTGTATAATGGAGCATGGTAGCAACTTCAGTGGGCTGAATTTCTTTGGGAAAATTGTAACAAATATTAGAAAAAATTCTACTGAATATAGAAATAGTTTCATTGCTCTGGCTTATAAAGGCATAGAACTCTGTAAGCTATAGATCCAAAGATTTCTTCTTGCCCCAAAACTTCAAAAATAAATTCTTCAATTCCTCCCATGAGATAATTGTCTCTGGCTGCAAATGTTTAAACCATTCTTTGGTATCCCCTTTCAAGGATTGAGAGAAGGCCCTCATACAAACATCATCATGATCAATATCAAACAAATCTACAAAATGTTCAAAATCTTGGGTGTGTTTTTCAACTATGATGGCATCAAGTTCTCCATTAAACACATGTAGGTACTTATAGTTCTTTGGAGGAAAAGCATGAAGGGTATGAGGTAATTTTAAAGGATTGTATCTATGCTGAATATTGGGGGCTTTTGGATCAAGTATAGGAAGTGAGACATCGGTCTTGGTTTCATGAGGCTCATCAACTTGGCTTTGGTACTTACATGGTTCAGATTGAATATTTTGATCAAAATCAATGACAAACTGAGTAGATATATGTATAAATATAAGAGGAGGATATACAATTTCAATATTTTCATGGTCAACATTTGAATGCAGTGGGTAAAGAACAATTTGCTTGGCATATTCAGGAAAAAACAAAAGGTGATGAATGACAAAAAATATTATGTCTTGGAAAAAACTCAACTTTAGGTACTTGTTTTCTCCCATGATGTCCTTTCATACCTCTATCAAGGGATCTCATCTTCTAGTGGGGTACATGAATCACATTTTTAGCTTGAGTGGAGTCGCCAATAAAATCTTCAGGCTACTGAGTCTTTGGGCAGTGGAGTCATCATGAAAATTGTGAATTCTAGATTCTTGAAAAATGGAGTCGCCAGGTGAATTGTGTATAGACTTTGTGTGTCTGAATACTTTTCACCATCAGTACCCATATCTTAACTTTGTCACTCCTCCCAAGGAATATTTCACCTTCGTTCCCCAGAAACGGTGCCAAAATGTTAGCACTCTGTGAATTTGTTTAGATGATAAACAACTGATAGAGGTAACTGTTTCAACCGACTTTAGGTTGGATTCTGACCCTTCCAACCAGAGAGGGCCCTCTCATGCATATATCTATTGAAAATACTCAAAATATTTTTCAATGCACATACAGAGGTCAGATTCTGTAATAGGATAAATTCTAAAAGTGGTAGGACAAAACTAGAGGGCATGGCCATTGGGAAATGGGGTCAATTCCAGAAATCGTACGAAGATTTATAAGTTATGTATTCCAAAGGGAATAGAAGAAAAATAGGTATGATGTTAAACCAAATAAGTTAGATGGGATGGTAGTGGGAGAGAAGGAAAAAACCACTATGGCGAGAGCCGTCTAACTGGGGACAAATCTCTTGGTATAGCTTTAGAAGAAGAAAGTTAAAGGTTGGCTACTAAAAACAGAGCACCAAAATATGGTGAATTCTAAACTAGGAACCAATAAACACATAACAAGTACAATCAATATGAGAAAAAGAACCAACAAAGTGAAAAATTTATTTTGCTTAAAGACTGTCGCTAGCAGAAAAACACATTCATGAATATGAAATACAAGAAGATATATTGAACATCAACACCATGATGAATCTCGACTATATAATAAAACCTTCTCTTCTTATATTAAAATTCATAAGAAATCACAAAGTTTTCCTGCTACAAGGGCAGGCCCTTCTCCGGCCAGTCGAACCCTTCATTTATCTTTTTAACAATATATATAAATAAATTACATATGAGACCCAAAACAGATCATCTTCTCCAAGATTCCAAAAATAGATATCGGTTACAGAAGGATTAACATACCAAAACTGAACTCTTACTTTCTAGGGAATGTTCCAAATAGAAAACTAAAATATTGAGATCTTTACCTTGAATTCCACTTATCTACAAGATTCCCTTAAATGTATTTTTCATTTTAGATTTTCAATCTCTTCCTTTAATGTTTCAAGCCAACTAGGCTGGTATTCTTCAGTACCTTTGATTGTCCCAGCTTTAACTTCCTCCTTCCATTGTTTTTTCCTTTTTCTCTCGCCAGCTTGCGTGTAGTGTCCATCTGCATATCCATTAATGATCAAATCTTTCTTAATAGGATTCAACCTGATTTCTTCGCCTGGTCCTAGTTCATTCGCATATTTTGCATGAAATTTTGTTGTCAGGAGTTGCGCAATACGCCTTTCTCTCTTTTTACTTGATAGCCCTGTCATATTATTTGAATTTCCTGGTTTGTTGAAAACCATTGGATCTTTCTCCTCGGCCCCCTTTAGTTTTTCAGGGACCACGAGCCTATTTCCCTCAATTGTACATGAATTGGAAGATTGATTCAATTTGCAGTTATCCCGCTCTGGAATAAACCGTCAATTACCCAAAATAGAGTAATTTCACTCATGTTTAGAGTAGCAGTTGCCATCGAGTACTAATCATGTGCTACTAACGAAAATACTTATAGGGATACCAACTTATCACGCTCGACCATCGATTTCCAATGATGAGTCTTAAATTGGTTATTTGGCGACGCTTACTTGGAATTGCATGGACAAATGGTATCTAAACAAGTATCTCAAGATGATTTGAATGGCCCTCAAGTTTCCTTTCCACATGTGACCCTTGGATGTGACACATTTAATGACACTTAACATGTGATTTCGAGGTGTGATGGAGTGGTTTCGAGTTCACCCACTTCCCCCCCTGAAATGCGTCTGAGGATGACACATATATTTTCGGGAAACCACTGTTGGAATTTCGGGCCCACTCAAACAATTTAACCTCTGTGCTAGTTCTCCACCCGAAATGATCCTTGACTATTGATTTGCGGCGCTTGCGATTTCTGGTCCGCCGGGTCCTATCAACTTCGCACTTATGCTAGACTTAGCCTCTTTCCACTAGATATGGCCCCGTCCTGCAGTTTATCGTTTCTCTACACCGGTTTAGCCTCTCGCTAAGTACCGAAACTTGGATTCCATATAAAAATTGTTATAGTGATAACAACCCCAAACATTGAAGTTGATTTATTATATCAAAAATCACAAAGTGATTGCACTAATTGACAATGGAAACATACAACTTTTTTTATGAAAGGTAGCTTGAGAAACCCATTGTTATATCCATCCTATACCTAATTTTCAAATATTTGTGATTTTCAATGGAGGTATGATGGGAAGTATGGCGATCGATATGAAAATGTGGTGATCAGTATGTTGACCGTAATTTGTAGCTAGTCCCCTATAAGTATAAATAGGTATTGTATGTTGACCGTAATTTGTAGCTAGTCCCCTATAAGTATAAATAGGTATTTAAAAAACCATAGGATTCACCATTTTCACATGAGGAGCATGACGATGGTATTTCTCACATTCCAGGTAGTCAACCACCCAATGTGCATCCTTATTGGAGCCTTTTTTCATAGATAAATGGAATTGAAAACATCATTCAATAATTGTTGGAGGTGGGAGTCATATGTCCTACTATTATTCCTTACTCATCATTAGTGCTAATGGTATTAAAAAAGGAAGGTACTCATCATATGTGTCTTGATTTTTGGGCTCTCGATAATTTGATTGCCAAGGACAAATTTCCTATCCTAGTTATCGATGATGACATCTTGGATGAATTTTATGGAGCCAAGATTTTCACTAAACTTGACCTTCAATCTGGATACCACCAAATCGGGATGAAAGAGGAAGACATCCCTAAGAAATATTTTCATACACATGAATATGATTATGTGTTTTTAGTGATGCCCTTTAACCTTTGCAATGCTCCATCCACATTCTAGAGCCACATGAATAATATTTTTTAGCCCTTCCTATGAAATTGTGTGCTTGTCTTCTTTGATGATATCTTTTTTGATGCCCAGAAGTGCAACGTAATACCCCTGCTTGCAAATGGGTTGCAATGCCTATTTATTTATATACATATACTTAACAATATACTAGATAGGTGGGACCCCTTGTAGATCATGGTGAAAAATAAACACTTCTCTGAATTACACTCATGACAAATTTATGAAGCATATTACAGTTGAGAAAATACAAGAATTCAAAAAGAATCTCGCATCCAATCAATGATGATAAGGGTTGGTAATTTAAAAGCCTAAATAAAGTGACAAGAACTGGGTTATAGCTGCTATACATTTTCTTTGGCATATGGTTTAAATTCAAACTTCGACTCACACTCACTTTGGTTATAACTTGTTGCATTCATGGTATATTACATTCATGGTGTTCGTTATATTTTGTTGACAATAGTTATGTTTATGCAATTGTTTGAAGTCAATTCAATCCTTGCAAACAAGGAACTTGTTACAATTTAAAATAGGGCATATAATATAATTGTGTTGGTATTAAAATTTTCTAAAAGAGGGTTTTTGTTTCAATATAGAAGTGACATGTTTGATTCATATGGTTGATTAATGTGCTTATTGGGATTTTGAATGTATTTTACCCTAGTTTTGGTTGATGGAAATTAATGGAAAGGTGGAGAAGCGACGTGCATTTATTGCACGTCATTCTTACTCACCTCAAGCTCACCACCCTCACCTTGTCGCACATTTGGTTTCTATGGTTAGTCTACCTCTGTTTCGCTCGAGAGTTGGAGAATAATGGTGGTCCTTGGTTCTTTTCGACGCTTTCCTCACATGTATGAAGGTTCTTGATTTTACATTCATTAGTGTACTCTGCTTTAGAATAGAATTAAAATGTTGGCTCTTAGACTTCGTATACAGGGTGCTTGCTTTCTAAAGTTACAGTGGCGAATGTGTGCTATGTCTGTGCAAAATTGGTTGGCATGTTGTATTGCGAATTGGAAATGGTTTATTATTCCTTCTTGGTTATGGTTGTGTAAGATATAGGTTTGTTTCCCTATCATGGTTATGGCACCCCAAATGGATACTGGTTATGGGTAACTGTTGTAAAATTATTCTATGGCATCTCCGTTGCACTCCTTGAAATTTGTGATGGGTTTTTCCTCCATTAACGACAGTGGTGACCTTGAAGTAACTGGGTTTTTCTTATGTTTACTATGCCTACACAGTCTTGAACAATTTTTGGCCTCTGTTATTTTTTCCATGTAAAAAAATATATTAGGCCTGTGGGTGTTGTTTTGACCAGGTGTGGTCTGTGGAAACTTTTGTTAGAAAATAAATGGGAAAACATTGTTTTGTTTTCCACACAGGTGTCGACTAGGACCTAGTTTTTATTTTATATGTTTGTTTGGTTGAATGAGCTCGATTATCATTCTGTGTTATAATTCCATATAGAAGTTTGCAACACTATTGACTCACCCCCTCACTCTTGAAGGTATATAAGGTCGTTCTTTTCTTTGCGACCACCACGGAAGCAACTATGTTAAATATTGTTATGGTGATGATTGGAGGCTTTGTTCTTTTTGAACTTAAATTGTAAATGGCCTCACCCTTCGTTCTAACCCCATCCTTCCTTGTATTGTAGGTTGTAAGAATATGTTGGTTTTTTGTTCTGACCAAGCAATTGAGGGATTTGTTACTTGCATCATTGGTGTATTACCTACGAGGCTTGTTGGTCAATTTTATGGTTGTATGGCTGGTAAAAGAAAAGGCACTAGGGTTTCGAACCCAACCTGTAATATAATGAACATTGCAAGTTGAAACTAGCTTTTATGTTGAAGTGTTTTTGGGTTTTTTTACTCTCCATTGTGTTCTTAATTTAGTCTGAGTTTTTTTTACTGGGATGATTATGTTCATAGTTATCATATAAAGACTCTACAAATTAAAAGGAAACAATTTTGATGTCATGGAAATTGGTTATGAAGATTTCCATTTTGATGCAACTGTGTTAAGCTTGTACAGTGAAAGATCACCCGATATGGTTATATTACTCACACGATTATGATCAACTCTTGAATATTTTATAAGGCTTAATAACTAGACATTAGAATCACCTTGGGTTTTCTGAAGCTATCTGTTATGCAATAGTTTGAGTCATGATTATTTTTGTGGAAATTCAATACCCTGTGTGTTTTTTTCCTCGACCATACCTATTGGCTGGAAGTGTTGTTCTTACAATTTCAGACAGTCCCTTACACTTTTTGTAATTAAATAAATATTTGTGAACGAGAAAATAAGAAAATTGGGAATTGTGGGATGACAGTCCCGAGGCTTTTTCTGCTTTTTATTTTGGATATTATGGGACAGTTAAGTCTTGAGTTTGGATGTTTAACATAAAATATTTTTGGAAATAATGGCAATGATAATTTGAAGAAAATAAATGCTAATTCATGAAAAAAACAGTAACCATCTCATTCCCAACCATTATACCACGTTTCTCTCATTGCAAGCCCCTCACCTTCCCAGATACATTTAATTTTTTCCTTGTTCTGTTGTTGTGAATTTCATTAAGATTAAAGGGGTTTAAAAGGGAAGGAATTGAATGATGACTGGTGTTTGGATGTTAGTATGATTATCCTCTACAATTTCTTGAACAATGTTCGTGGTGGTTCCCGACCATTATACCACTTTTCACCCATTAAAATCCCTTCATCTTCCCAATAGCCATATTCAACCCCTATTCGGATAGTAATTGATTAATGATTTTTATGGATGGATTGCATGTGCTTCTGTGGTAAATGATAAGAGCCAACTTTTGATTCTATTTAGGTATATTTAATGCATGGATTATTAATAATTTTTCATGACATGTTTTGGACTATTGCTTCAGGATGAGCCTTTTCAACAGGGGAAGTAATGGCAGAGGTAGGGGAAATTGGCAGAAGGGTCACAAAAGACCTCAGTTCTCCATACATTTTGATGTTGAACCTCAATAATTGAACCATATTTTCCAAGCACGGTTCTTCATCCTAGTAGGCCAAGTGATCCTCCAACCTCGACCTGAAAGACCACCCTTCCAAGAACATCATAACCTTTCTGACATCCCAGTCCCTCCTCATGTATCAATGCGACCAGAACCGCACGCCAACAATGGTTGGCAAGAGATTTTCCACCAACTTGTTGTTCATCATCACGGTTGGCCTACCACTTCTTTTCCATTACCCCCTCCACCACCAAAGAATCAAATTTCCCAAGTTGATCATGTTGTCTCACCCGTGCAATCATCACATGCTAGTAAAATATTAAAAACAGATGTCCCCAAGCCTATGCCGGACAAGGGAAAAGAAATATCCACTCACTCCAGCTCATCCAAGGAATCTTCCAAATCAGTCTCCTATTTCCTTCATCTTAAGGATGATTGTTCTCATGTTATTAGTGCATTTCAGCCTCAAGGCTCTAACCAGTCAAAGGCTGCCACTGAAAAATAAAAAGGGGACAACAGTAAGAAGAGGCCTAATGCCTCACATAGAAAATATGGCTTTTGATGATGATGATTAATGTTGCTTTATATGTTGAAGACAATATTTTTACTTTGATAAAGTTTTGGCCAACAAGCATATTTTTAAACATTCATTTTGGTACAACACATATATAATACTTTTTGGATATGATCGGATTATATTGGGCTAATATTTAAAATATTTGGTCATACTTTTGAAAATGGGAGTTACAAGGAGGATACATTTGAAACTTAAAGATTTATTTTTATTTTTCATGTCTTGAAGATTATAAAAGGAAATAATTGGGATTCACAAGGGGTCCCACCTATTTAGTTATTATTTAAGACCCTTATTTATATATTATTATTATTTATTTGTTTCAAACTAATTAGATAAGTTAATTTGACTTAACCAAAGAAAGATAGGTGAACTACCATAACTTATTGAGGAGGAATAAAATCTCAATGAGATGAAGAGACAAGGGAGAGAGATTAGAAGGATAACTACAGCCATAAGGTTTTCTCTATACTAGTGAGATACTTTTAACTTTCATTTATTCTGAGTTTACTAGAAAGCTTAATCATCTTGATAATAGTAGGGTCTTATTGAAGGCAACAAGATTCAAAAATCGAATCACATATTTCAGTATCTTGTTTTGAAGGTGTATGATTTATCTTTGGTAGTCTGTGTATTTTTTTTGCGCATGAATTGAATTTCATAACTGATAAAGAATATCTTGCAGATTCAAGTGACAACATTTTGTGGCAAGTTGATCCATATTTTTATCTTCGGTTGTCTTCTCGATTGTCAGAGTCTTTTTGTATGGTGCCCATCGAAGGCTTCTAAATTTTATCTTGGTCCCTACCCTCGCAGGGGTTTATAGAGAGAACTCAATTTTGTATCTCAGAATGAAATAAATGAAAAATCAAATTATTGTTTCAGTCTCACACATGTGTTTTAATTATCTAGTTCATTCTTTTTCTTTGATCTCCATGTATACATTTGTATAATTTTTGTACACATTCATGTAACTTTGTTTAATTTTACTTCTTTTTCATTTTTATACATAACACATAAAATTCAACCTTGATCCTTTGTACTTAATATTTATGGATTGAGTGATTGTATTTGAGGCTATAAACCCCGAGTGACATTCCCAACTATCTAGTAGCCAGGAAAGATCTGAAAATACTTGATTAAGGTTTTCTATACCTTTTACTCAACAAATCTTGACCTACAAAAAAACATGGGAATACCGCATTGAGCATGTTGATAGAGCCTTGCAACTCCTGTGGGATCAACAACTATTCATGAAACACTTGAAATGTGCTTTTGGGGATTTAGAGTTTGAATACTTGGGTCATATTGTAAGTTAGGATGGAGTATAGGTTGATCCAAATAAATTTGAATCTATGGGATATTGACCTCTATATTTCAACTCATAAAAATACTTGAGGAAGACTTCGACCCTCCTAAAGGGTAAACATGGTAGAAAGATACATTGAGGTATAAATGGTGCATTGTTTTGGTAAATAATTCTACCTTAAAATAAAAGGTCTTGGATGAGTTTCATTCATCACCTACATAGGGTCACTCCAACTTTCATAAAACCTATGAAAGAGATAAGCAATCATCTTTCCGGGAGGGAATGAAAAAAAAATCCAATAATTTATAACATCATGTGACACTTTCCAATGAATCAAGGGTGAGACAATAAAGACTCTAAGGGAATTGCAACCACTATATATCCCAACACATATATGAACTGACATCTCTATGGATTTATTGTGGGACTCCTAAAAGTGAGTAAAAAATATGTGATCAAGGTGGTTGTTAACCGTTTGTCCTTATATGATCATTATGTACCTTATTTCATCCATTTACACCCACCTCAGCTATCAATGTTCATGGTTCCTATTTTCAAGTTACATGTCGTCATATTTAAAAATATAGCCATCATTTTCATTGTCATCGCAATCGTCATCCTTGTCATTGTCATATCATCATAATCATCGTCGTCAATGCCATCATTGTTTAGTTTTCTATATGAGATAATATGATATTGATATATGATCGATTTATTTATTATTATAATGATGAGTGTGCCATATATAGAGAAAATATGGTGACCATACATGAAAGGATGCGTCCCTTGGATAATAAGTAACTATTTATTATTATTATTATTATTACTTATTATATATATTATTTAATAATCAATAATTATATTATTAATTATTAATCCAGGAGAATGTCTTCTCAATGTTTTCCAAACATCAACACTCCCTCTCAATGAGGAATACATTATGCATCATGCCAAGTTTGTCTCTAAAGTATACAAAATTCTCCCTAGACTCATGACACTTTCCTATCGGTCCTTGGAGATGTCTCTCTCCCACCTGAATCCAGGGGAAACTCCCCCTGCGACTCTCCCTCTAAGACAAATGAATCTCTCTAAGATCAATCTCATTCTGGATCCGCATGTGATAGCATCTAACATCTTGAGTCTTTATCATTCCTTGTCAAATCACCATGACTAGGAAAAATACCACACTAGGGTCGTTCACCACAAATACACCCCTGTGAGTGAATGTCAGGTCGATGCGAAATCACACGTGGAAAGCACCTCAAGAACCTTGAGTCCATATTATTATTTTTCATGATCAAGGAATGACTATGCCTAGGCCCATTTACCACAAGTACACCTTTGTGATAAATGCATCTTATCTACCTTGGTCTGCAACCCAATCTAGGAGAAGGTATGCATGATGCTTACTCGGGACATTATAGAAAAAACGTTTGTCACACATGGCACTCCCATGTGGATTTATAGAGGATACTCTCTCTATAAAAACTAGGGTCAACTCCCCTTAGTGTGTGATGTCAAGGTCAACTCCCTTGATGTGTCCTCATGTGCTCTCCACAAGGGACATGTCCTCATGTGATCTCCACAAGGGATGTTGGTCTATAATCCCAAACCCACTTATCCCTCTCGAATAAGTGTCCTCATAGATCAACTCAACTCAATCATAGAGGAGTACGATCTGGAGAATGTATGTCACACATGGCACTCCCATGTGGACTTCTAGAGGCTACTCCCTCTAGAAACACTAGGGTCAACTCCCCATAGTGTGTGACATCAAGGTCAACTCCCTTGATGTTTCCTCATGTACTCTCCACAAGGGATGTGTCATCATGTTCTCTCCAAAAGGGAAATTGGGATATAATACCAAACCCACTTATCCCTCTCAGATAAGTGTCCTCACAAATCAACTCAACTCAGTCACAAAGGAGTATGATCTGGAGAATGTCTCAAGAAACTGCAAACATCAACACTCCCTCTCAATGAGGGAGGAATTTTCTACCATGCCAGGTCTGTCACAAAAGTACTTGAACTTCATCCTCATAAGGGKTTTGGTAAGAAAATTAGCAACTTTCTCATCTGTAGGAAGGTATTGCACCAATACTGCATTCCTCTGGACCATGTCTTGGATGTAATGGTACTTGATCTCTGATCTGGATTATTTTCGGCACGAAATGAGAGCGAAGATATAATAAAGAAATGTAAAGAGATATATCAGATATCCAATAATATAACAGATATATTTCATAGATGTAACCATAAACATAGAGATACAATAATACACAATTTYTGTTAATGAGCGAAATGTACAAAACTATGGAAATATAGAGTGAAAGACTCACTAGAATGGTGGCATCTTATCTCTAAGAAGAGATGTGATAGATACGCTCATTCGCAAGAAGATGATTGTTACAAGGAGGCTCCAAAGGAATTTTTAACATAAAGAAAATCCAAAACCCTAACCCTGAAAGATGAAAATCCAACAGTTTTGTGGACCCCATTTTGGGTAGTTTGTTGTATCAACTTCCCAAGGGCGTAACTTTGGCATATGATCTTTGTTTGGGGCGCACGATAGATCGTTGGAAAGGTATCGATGATGATATTCATTTTGGGGGCTCAATCAAAGCCTTAGGCTATCATTGAGGTTCCCAATCATGAAAAAACATCGTTTGGGCCCTCAAAATTGCCCCGAAAGTTTAGGACCTAAAAAATTGCTAAAAATAGTAAATTGTCAACAAACTATTTTGAGCAAGTTGGAATAGGTGGGTGACCACCGATATCCACCTAGATAAATATCAGTGTGTTTCGATTTGTCATGAAACATTGTATTCTCTAAGACCTTCACACAACTGTGGTTATCACAATGAATAACGATGGAATCCAACACATGTCCAAATAAATATGCAAGGATCTTGTGAAGACACACTACTTCTCGGACTTCCACACTCAATGCAATGTACTCTTCTTCTATGGTGCTCAAATCCACAAAAAAAAAAAATATTTCTACACTAGGAAACCATGGCAGATCCCAAAGTGAACTAACACCCAAAGGTGATCTTCATGTCCACTACGCTCCCTGCCCAATGAAATTCAATATATCCCTGCAATCTCATGTCAATACTAGAAGTATATCTCAGACCATGTACAATTGTGCCTCGCATGTATCTCAACACATGCTTTGCAACAATCCAATGTGTCTGTCTCAGTTGACTCATAAACTGGCTAAGTGCACTCATTGCATAGAAAATATATGGTTGGTGTTAACCAGATACATCAATGATCCAATCATTTTTCCATACAGATTCATATCAATATCGTCAGAATCAGAAGAAGACTCGCTTATTTTCTTGATATTCATCATCATTGGTGTAGCCATGGGCTTACAATTCAACATCCCAAACTTCTTCAATATCTCAACTATGTACTTCTCCTGACTCGGGAATATCTCATCAGTTCTCTACCACACCTCTATTCCCAATAAGTAGTGCATCATACCAAGGTCCTTCATCTCAAACTCAGAAGCCAACACATACTTTCATTTAGCAATAAGGCTCTATGTACCAGTGAGGAATAAATCATCAATGTAGAGGATAAAAAATTAGGGACTCGCCATTAACAGTCTTGTAGTATAGGTTGGTATCAACAACACTTTTTCTGAAGCCAAAACTCATAATGTGTCCATCAATCCTTGCATACCAAGCTTGAGGTTCCTTCTTGAGTCCATACATGACCTTCTTAAACCTGCACATATGAGACTCCTTCTCATGTATCACAAAACCATCTGGTTGCTCGATGTATACTTATTCCTCAATATATCCATTGAGAAAGGATGTATTCACATCCATTTGATGTAGTCTCCAACCCATGGATGTTGCAAGGGAAATAATCGTCTAGATAGAAGTGTATCAAGCAACAAGAGAAAATGTCTCCTCATAATCTATTCCCTCCATCTGAGATAATCCTCTGGGAACAAATCTTTCTTTGTGCTTCTTGATGCTCCTGCCAACTATGTGTTTTGATATTATAGATCCACTTGTAATTCACTATAGACTTCCCTTCAATTCTTGGAACAATATCCCACACATAATTATTCATGATGGAATGATACTCCTCTATCATGGGATCTCTCCATACTGGTTGACTAGATGCCTCCTCATAACATGAAGGCTCAAAATCAATTATGTGGATCATAGATACGACATAGCATGGATATCTCTGAGGTATATTTCTCTCTTGGAAGGTACCATAAGGAGTTGCATGTCCTTACGCCTCCTGCAGATTCTGATGATCCAATGCAGGTCTCTTCCGACCTACTGCAATATCTCTAGGAACATCAACTGGAGCTACAGGATCAATGAGATTAATTGGATCAATAGGCTCAACTGTCTCCCTCTAAAATATTGGAGGGTGAGGGGTAGAAGGAAACATATCTTCCTATCTCTCAATATCAATCTCCATGTGAGATCCTCTAGATCTCCTGAAGGATACCTCCTCCTCTGTCTATGATCCCTCTGGATGTAGTACCACCTCCCACTCTGGGAGCACCTCTACATACACTGGAACTTCTTCCATGCATGCTTATTCAACATCTCATGACTAGAATCATGTATTGGGACTACTACACCTTCTCCCTCTAAGTCTCATAATGTGTTTTCCTCCTCTACTGTATCTATCACAATAATTGTGCTACATTTGGTCTTGACTGGTTGTATCCATGATCATCGGAATTGTCTCTGCTATCTGGTATGATCTAGTTCTATAGGTATACTACTCCTAGATACTAATTTCTATCTCTAATCATTATGTATGGTAATTTATCTCCTTGACATCATGTTGGAAGGTATTTCCCTCCAAGTCTGCCTCTCTGCATGAGCCAACTGGCTCCCTTTTTCTAGGAGAACCCTGGTCCAAAATGACTACTGCCACACCAACCATATTTTTGTTCCCTATGTATTTTAATCATCACATTTATGGATTATCCAAGTAGATCTAAAAACATACTATCAACTTCTTCCCTTGGGGATGATCATGCTAAGTCATCTTGGACCATACTTGACATATCAAGGTTCCCTCATGAAACCAATGTCTAAAACATATCGAGGTTCCCTCATGGAACCAATGTCTCACAAGATATATTGAGTTTTCCTCGTGAAACCAATGTCTTGGTTCCTTCATCTTACCATCTAAGGCATGTCAGGATGAAGTATACATTCCCCCTTACAAGTCCACACAGGACCCTCCGGGGATAATGTCTCATGATACTGCCTCAAACATCAACACATTGACACAAGCTTCAAGTGATATCGACTAAGAGGATTTTTCATTGTTTCTCATGTCCATTTTGATCAATCCACACCAAACACTTGCGTTGATCTCACCAAATGTAAGAGAACTTGTTGCACATGCACCCATGTCCATCTCAACAGAAACGGATCCTGATTAAACCAATGATAACATCTTGATGATTTATATATGTGTCTTATAGAATGTGAACAACTAATTTTCCATGATAACATCTCCATGGATCTCCCATGGAACCAGTCCATAATCGCCTCTTTTTCGAGTTACGATTACATAAAGAGTACTCATTCACCTGAATCCTGATGACAAGTAGATATAAGAGTTGTAGTTTCCCATTACCAATTTATGTGCATTGTAATCATCTTTGAGAGTGAAACAATCTCTCGTGTTGTTATAAATGTAAATCTCTATGTTGTTATAAATGTAAATATTTGTTAGGGTTCATCTTCAAGAAATTCCTCGAGAAATTGGAACATTGTTCACCTTCATATTTAATACATCCCAACTAGTCCAATGGAGATAGATAAATCACTGGAGAACACTCTTTCCATTAAGAGCGGAGATAGGGATACTAGATATGCTCATGTTTCCTCATTTCAGATGAAAATTATATAAATAATTAAGCCTTTCTTGGAGCGAGAAATATCGCAAAACATGGGCTTGGAAATATTTACTTCCATTTACAAGAAAGGAGGTGGGGTATTTTGCATTGAAGACTTAGTTTGCATAACAGGGATCAACACACTTGTGGTGGAAGACACAATCATCAGAGATCTAACAATTATCTACATCCTCCATTCCATCAACAAGCTAGCTGGAATCATCCTCGCCATCACCAGGTTGGTAGGGTTTCTTCTAAGGCTCAATTGGCCCAATGAGTTCCAGTAGAAAATGCAATAGATAACCCTAAAACCCTTAGACATTTTCTTCAAATGAGAGTGCGTCCCCTTTGAACCACATGAACTATGTCCCACTTGTCTCTAATACGATTTCTAGCTCCTCAATTTGAGCGCTTTGATCTCATCAGTCACTCTCCCTCTCAGATTATGGGCTCACAGCATGGGAGATGATTCATTCGGCTGAGTTCCCAACCACACAACCAACATTCTCTTACTTTCACGATTTTCACCTCCTCAACACAAACAACAACTTCTCTCTCAGGTGCGAAAAATGAGAATGACTATTGGAGGATGTCCCCTTCACTGCAGATCTCTCTGCATAATCCACAAATGTCAAAGAGGTTTTTCTGCAAACACACTTCAATAATCTCCATGAAATTTAGGAGTCGTGGCTGCAATGTCTTCTCTCAGGATCTTGGGCCCTCCCATTGGGGAGTTAGCCCAGTCCTGCTCTGATACCATGTTGAGTTTTCTATATGAGATAATATGAGATTGATATATGATCGATTTATTTATTATTATAATGATGAGTGTTCCATATATAGAGAACATATGGTGACCATCCATGAAAGGATGCGTCCCTTGGATAATAAGTAACTATTTATTATTATTACTTATTATATATATTATTTAATAATCAATAATTATATTATTAATTATTAAACTAGGAGAATTTATTCCCGATGTTGTCCAAACATCAACAAACATGACCATAATTAACATTGTTATTGTTTTCGACATCATCATCATCTATGCGATTTGACTGCTAAAGTCTACAAATTTGGTGTTATAGTGATTTGACTGCTAAACTCTATGAAGGTATACATACCTTACCCCCCTCTAGATTTGAACTTGTGACCTCCAAGGAGTAAACACATGTTCTTAATTTATTTGCATTTTTTTAACTTTTGGTTATATATAAATTATATATTATATAAAATATATAATTTATATAATATATATAATATATTATATATAATATATTATATATAATATATAATACATATTATATATATAATATATAATATGATTTATATAACCAATTTTAAAATCTATCCCCGCCATTGTTAATTCTTCGCATGGAGACAAAGCTAGCTCGGCTCGACACTCTTCGTGTAGAACATATACCGACATGAGCGGCCCTCGAAACTCTTTACTCCGAACATATCCCGATAGGAGTGAAAGACTAGGAGACATAGGATACCATCAACCCTATCTTGAGCAACATTGGATATAGAGGATATCGTCATCTCTAGCTCAAGTGACACTGGAGACAGAGGAGAGCGTCAACCCTAGCTTGAGTGGCATTGGAGATAAAGGATATCATAAGCCTTGGATCGAGAAACATTAGAGATAGAGGATATTGTTATCCCTAGCTCGAATGATATTGGATACAGAGGATCCCTAGCTCGAGCAATAGAGGAGCCCTAGATCAAACAATGTCACCAAAATTGGTAAGTGTTTCTCCCTGTTGTTGATTCATCAACTGCATTTCAATATGGTATCATAGATGTGAATTTCTCCCTACTGGTATCATGATGGTATCATGTTGGTATGACATATGTGCATTTTTCCCTACTATTGAGTCATCAACTGCATAATCCATTGGTCCATCTTTCTGGTTGGGGGAGGAAAAAAAGAATATTTTCATCCTTCATACACCCACTTAACTGATTGACCATTTTACACCATGGTTTTTCCCTCAATTTTTTTACCATTCCCTCGATGGAAAGTGAAACCCTAAGCTATAGACAATCATGGAAAGATATTTAGCAACCTAGGGTTGCATTATAAGATGGATCAAAATAGTGATAAAACCCTAGATATTGATAAAAATTGTATGTTTTGTCGTAATAAGAGTGAAAACCATGTCAATGTGGTCATTAATGGGGTAAATTGAGCACCATGGTTTCTATCATTAATGGGTTAAAGGGATGAGGGAACCTCTACTAAATTTCAATGACAAAAACTTAAATAAAATGGTCATGTTTGCTCTCAAAGGAGTTGGGATGGGACTCCACCAACCCAAAATAGTATAGGAAATTCTTGGAAGAAAACAAAAATAAAACTAATTGATAAAATAATCTAATGACAAATAACAACAAGGAGGAAAATATGAAAGGGGAAGTTATAGTAAGCAAACTTACAAAATTGGGGAAGACTTGAAAATTTGGAAGTGAGCTTGTTCTTCTTTGAAATCGATGATTTTATACTCTCTCATGCCATTGACAAGGTTCCTGAAACCTAATTGTCTTCTTAACTAAATATTACAGGGCCTTAGATATATTTTCCAATTCTTTATCAATCCAAGTCTTGATGTAACCCATGATGGGTCCCATTGGGACCTCCCATTTCAACCTTAAGGGAAATATTTTGTAATGGACTTTGCTTAATTCTATGCATTGCTCTTGAATCAATGAATCAATCCGAGAATTATCAATAACCAAATCACTAAGCGATCATTTTATCTCCTTTTTAGAGAATTTGGTAAGTCATTGATTCAAAGAGTTGGTCAAATAAATAATTTTGGTTTCAAGGACAAAGGATTTGCTCATCAATTCCCATAGATCCATCAACAACTTTAATATTTCTTCAATGTTGGTTTCAATTATCTCCCTAACCCTATACAATAACCCTTGGGCTCACTTTTATTTGCAAATTATCTTGGGATTTTCTTCAATTTGTTCATATGGTGTCCTAATGGCCAATGGTTACATAAACAATGGTTTAGGAATCAATGTAGATTCCAAATTTGTTGTCCTCCTTTTCAGCTTGTTGTTTTCCTCTACTTGCTCCAAATTGGATTTTGTAAGCATACAGCCTATGGAATCATGTAACTTAAGGGATCTCTTTTCACCCAATTCTTTAATATATAACAAGGTATTGATATTTTCCAAAATCTTCTTATCCACATGGACTCTCATTTCCAGCGAGGTTCTAGTCTTCTTAATGATGTCCCAATTCCTCATATGCATTTTTTCTTTCAATGTTGGAATATTTTTGGGATTTCCCAAGGTATAATATTTCCCTCAATCTTATATAAGTTGGCATAAGTGATGGGTACTAAATTATCCTTGATTATTATCCTTGATTTTCTCCTCCACCTATTCTACTTCTTTTCACACCACCATATATATCAAGATTTCTTGAAGGTTAAAAAGATCAACATCAACTTAGAAGAGAATCCAATATCATATTTCTCTACTCATATAAAGACTACTCTCTCTATGTTTTAAAATATAGCTACATGACACTACGCTTAAATGACAAATTTCAACACTTAATGGTTTTATGATTTATTTCATATTTGGTTTATCAACTTGAAATTAAAATTTGATACTTTGTAGCTAGTACCTTGAGTCAAATACAAATATGAAATTAGGAATCATTAACATATATACTAGAACATTTATTGTAACCTATAACAAATATACTAAATTGTCACAATTTCTTCACATAACTAGAAGGTTTTCATATCCACGATTTTACAACAAATTCAATTACTAATAAAAAAAATCAGAAGACCTTATTATACCACACATTTCTTCCATAAAAAAAAAAACAATATGCATGTCTTGTCTTCCATAATTTATTATGATGGAAGGAGCTGAAATTTTCCATGTAAGATAAGGATGAAGCAATTTAACCAATGAATAATAATACCTTACCTAAAACCAAAGTTTCTTACACGGAATTATAGGTTTTTTTTGTTGCATATTGCTCAAGCAACCAAACTCATAAACTTGTCATTCAAGAAATCCCATCAATATTTATCCTTAGCTCACAACTCGAACACTAAATTATAATGATATTATTTCCTTTGTTTTCACTTTCCAAGGAAAAATTAAAACCTCTCTTTGTTTTACTTCTTTCGATTCCTAAAAACACTCCTCACAACTTGCATATCCCCTATCCCCTATCCTTTATACCATTTTTACTTTTTATTATTTAGTCAATTAATTATGCATTTACTTTTTATTATTTAGTCAATTAATTATTCATTTATTGATAAAGATATGAGTGGCACATCCTTCTAACTTGTCTTTTGTGAGAACATATGTCTCTCCACCACCCCTCCTTGAATTATGAACCCCAAATGTCTTGTCATCCCTTAATCCAAAGATAATGGGTGAACCTTTATTGAATAATTAAATAATTCTTATTAATTTTATATATACATGTAAAGTTTCTAACTTTGTCACACACAAGAATTACATCCTCTTAAGTTGCAACAAGCATATCATAATCTAGCACATCTACTAAAGGGTTTGCCTTCTCACCCAAACCCTTGGTTCCAATGTTGGTGGAGGATAAAGAACTTGGTAGGAATGGAACTCCACTCCTCTTAGCGATCTCATCCATAACTAATGGGAACACCATTCAAACACCTACGATTTATCATCTATAATTCAATGTTCAACCATGTCCATATGAAATTTCTTAGGTAATCTCCTATATCATGCACTACATGGATTTAGACAAGAAACATATCAGAATATTGAAATGTATATATAACAATAATCAAGGTGTGTGATAGCCTCATTATCTATTTCCATCATTGTCAGATATACATTACATGAATGAAGGGTGAGATAATCTCCATGCTATCATAATCACTATTAGAAATGCATAACATGGGTAAAGAGTGTGATAGCCTCCTTGTTATCATAACCATCACTAGAACTACATAAACTGTTGTTAGTCAATCAATATTCATGAGCCTGAATATGAATTTTCACTCCAACTGGAGTGCACACATGACAATGAATAAAGTGAGTGTTTGGGTGTTTAATAGATTGATCAATGTAATTAGCAACATAAGGAATAACACCCTTTAATGGGGTGATCCATTGAAGACATAAAATTATAATTCATGATAAACCCTAGTAATCAATAAGTGTCATATAAGAACAAAATATGTTTATCTATAAATATAAGTTTGTGACTTCATGTCACAATACCAGCTAACCTATCTAGTCATAATGTTAGAGTTTGTCTTGGTTGCATATATATAATTGGGTTCAATCAACCCCATGACTATGGAAATTGTCTTGAACCATATAAAATCATAAAATAGGTTGAAATATAAAATTCCAAAATGGCAGGGCACTACAAATACAGTAATCAATTAGGGACTACTAGTATGAAAAGGAAGTCCATGAACTAGAAGAGTTCCTTAATGAGTATAAGAATCTAGGAAAAAAGGACATGAATGGATGAAATTACAATATGTTTGGATTCCATAGGAATAAATTAAGTTTTCTTATGTGACCCAATCCTAACACTATTTGGAGATGGGGTCTTTGACTATGTAGTTGGGAAAGAAGAGTACTCATTTACAAATGGGTTCTCTGGATATCATAAGTTTCAAATTTCTAAGGAGGGAAAGAATAAAATTACATTCACAATATAATAGGGATCATGCCTACAATGTGATGTCATTTGGACCAAAGAATATAGTAGAAATATTCTCGAGGATCATCATTGCAACATCCATAAATTACATACAAAAATTATTAGAAGCATATGTGGATGATTGGATAGCCTATGGCCTAATAAAATAACATGTTGTGATGTTACAACACTAGCACTATATAGGCTCAAAGATAGTAAGGTTATCTATAAACCGGTCATGTACCATGGGTAATCCTTCTCTCGACACAATTGTTTATTTATTTCCTCTTCACATTTCTAGTACCTCACAACTTGGAAAGAAAATTGTAAAACTTCATACTTTAGTGAATCATGAGATGTGTAAAATGTCAGCGTGAGAATCCTTTTCTAGATACAAATAGTGCATAAAGAACACAATCATCAGGTCATTTTAATTGGGATGCAGTCAAGGTGGTTTTGGAAAACAAGAAGCTAAAAGATATCCTTCAAAGATATGGTCGGCATTGGCTTAGTTATCACTTGATATTTGGAGTGATTTTGTCACAATTCTAGGATGTGTGTTTTCCATATGAAAAATGCCAAAATTTCCTCAGAGAAGATGTCTAAAGTGCAATAGACTTCAAAATCTACAAATTTATGTAGTTTTAGTAACATATTGCTTGAAGAGGAGAGAAATAAGTTGGATTATAGAAGACCACCTCTAGTCTCTACTAGCTTTCTCATGGGATGTATAAAAAATATTAAATTCCTTCCACCTACGAATCTTGTGTGGAATTCACAATACAAAGATATTTTATCACCAAATATTGGAGACATAAATTGTATAGACAAAAAACCTACAAAACGTTTTCCAAATTTTGAGGGATTTGGAGTTCCTATCTTGGGTCGTTTGTTTGAACATGTTGTTTCTATAATGGAAATTATCAATTTCTCATTAGTATGTCCACATATTTTGGCAAGGCTAGGACTACAAACAACTAGGGAATCCTTCTGTATGGGAATCCTTGAGATTGTTTGTGAGTATTATGGAGAAAGTAAGAAAGCATTCCATGCAATTTTCAATTAGCTAAACTTCTTCTCCTTTGGTGATGAATTGGAAGAAATTGCTAAATGTGTAAGGATGGAGGTGAAAATATCTCACAATGGATAATGTATACATTATTGGCCTTGATAGATGGAGTAAATAAAAATCATTGAATCCTTATGATTATGACAACTTATTGTCTTGAATCCATTGACCCAACATTGAGATGACTTGGACAGTGGGATCATGAATTTTAAATTGGTGTGCCATCTCCAAGTCAAAGATTTCAAATACTATAAGTTATTTTTCATTGAATGGATAATTCCATTACAATTTAAGACTTATAGTTTCTTGCATCAAATATACATGGGTTTGTCGGTGTTGATCTAACTACTCTTTGTAATGAGGTAGCCATATCTACTCTCTAGAGATATATATAACTATGAAAAGTCCATTTAATACTAACATAATTTATGATTGCAAACAATTAGAACCTTTTTAAAGTAGACATATTAGTATGAAGTACATAAGAAACACTTATGGATCATAATTCCATTGTCCAATCAAGAAAACCCGTCAAGATAAGTGAGGAAAAATAATCTATTGATTCAGAAGAAAAAAACATGGTGATAATATAAAACACAGAGACATATCTATTGATTACACATATCTACCCTAAAGTTTAATAGAGGAAGGAAACCTCTCATTGAAATTTGATTTCTTTCTCAATTCAAGCATCTTTAATGGTGGCTTCAATTTCCTTGAAGACACAACTTGCCAGGAAAAACTCTTCCAGAAAATAGCATGGTTATCTTAAGGTCTATATTGACATTTTTATGTGAAACATAGAAAGTACATTCTTAAACATTTCCACTTGCTTAGTGGGAAATATTACATGATCATTAAGGAATAATTTGTCAATGCCTTGGATTTCATTGACAGTGATCTTCTTTGGTTCAATCCTTTGGACAACCCTTAATCAAAATTAATTAAATAAAATGTCTACTTATTTGGGATAATGATGTGGGAAAATTAGTGAATTTATCATGACTTTCATATTAAAAAATGCATCTAAAATATCTTTCATAATGATGGTCACTTCAACCTATGCACCTTGAACACTTGATTCTTGAAAACCCATATTCATAGGAA
>SNQJ01S0008474.1:162084-213144 GCA_010110895.2 Picea sitchensis | reverse complement strand
TAGGATACCATCAACCCTATCTTGAGCAACATTGGATATAGAGGATATCGTCATCTCTAGCTCAAGTGACACTGGAGACAGAGGAGAGCGTCAACCCTAGCTTGAGTGGCATTGGAGATAAAGGATATCATAAGCCTTGGATCGAGAAACATTAGAGATAGAGGATATTGTTATCCCTAGCTCGAATGATATTGGATACAGAGGATCCCTAGCTCGAGCAATAGAGGAGCCCTAGATCAAACAATGTCACCAAAATTGGTAAGTGTTTCTCCCTGTTGTTGATTCATCAACTGCATTTCAATATGGTATCATAGATGTGAATTTCTCCCTACTGGTATCATGATGGTATCATGTTGGTATGACATATGTGCATTTTTCCCTACTATTGAGTCATCAACTGCATAATCCATTGGTCCATCTTTCTGGTTGGGGGAGGAAAAAAAGAATATTTTCATCCTTCATACACCCACTTAACTGATTGACCATTTTACACCATGGTTTTTCCCTCAATTTTTTTACCATTCCCTCGATGGAAAGTGAAACCCTAAGCTATAGACAATCATGGAAAGATATTTAGCAACCTAGGGTTGCATTATAAGATGGATCAAAATAGTGATAAAACCCTAGATATTGATAAAAATTGTATGTTTTGTCGTAATAAGAGTGAAAACCATGTCAATGTGGTCATTAATGGGGTAAATTGAGCACCATGGTTTCTATCATTAATGGGTTAAAGGGATGAGGGAACCTCTACTAAATTTCAATGACAAAAACTTAAATAAAATGGTCATGTTTGCTCTCAAAGGAGTTGGGATGGGACTCCACCAACCCAAAATAGTATAGGAAATTCTTGGAAGAAAACAAAAATAAAACTAATTGATAAAATAATCTAATGACAAATAACAACAAGGAGGAAAATATGAAAGGGGAAGTTATAGTAAGCAAACTTACAAAATTGGGGAAGACTTGAAAATTTGGAAGTGAGCTTGTTCTTCTTTGAAATCGATGATTTTATACTCTCTCATGCCATTGACAAGGTTCCTGAAACCTAATTGTCTTCTTAACTAAATATTACAGGGCCTTAGATATATTTTCCAATTCTTTATCAATCCAAGTCTTGATGTAACCCATGATGGGTCCCATTGGGACCTCCCATTTCAACCTTAAGGGAAATATTTTGTAATGGACTTTGCTTAATTCTATGCATTGCTCTTGAATCAATGAATCAATCCGAGAATTATCAATAACCAAATCACTAAGCGATCATTTTATCTCCTTTTTAGAGAATTTGGTAAGTCATTGATTCAAAGAGTTGGTCAAATAAATAATTTTGGTTTCAAGGACAAAGGATTTGCTCATCAATTCCCATAGATCCATCAACAACTTTAATATTTCTTCAATGTTGGTTTCAATTATCTCCCTAACCCTATACAATAACCCTTGGGCTCACTTTTATTTGCAAATTATCTTGGGATTTTCTTCAATTTGTTCATATGGTGTCCTAATGGCCAATGGTTACATAAACAATGGTTTAGGAATCAATGTAGATTCCAAATTTGTTGTCCTCCTTTTCAGCTTGTTGTTTTCCTCTACTTGCTCCAAATTGGATTTTGTAAGCATACAGCCTATGGAATCATGTAACTTAAGGGATCTCTTTTCACCCAATTCTTTAATATATAACAAGGTATTGATATTTTCCAAAATCTTCTTATCCACATGGACTCTCATTTCCAGCGAGGTTCTAGTCTTCTTAATGATGTCCCAATTCCTCATATGCATTTTTTCTTTCAATGTTGGAATATTTTTGGGATTTCCCAAGGTATAATATTTCCCTCAATCTTATATAAGTTGGCATAAGTGATGGGTACTAAATTATCCTTGATTATTATCCTTGATTTTCTCCTCCACCTATTCTACTTCTTTTCACACCACCATATATATCAAGATTTCTTGAAGGTTAAAAAGATCAACATCAACTTAGAAGAGAATCCAATATCATATTTCTCTACTCATATAAAGACTACTCTCTCTATGTTTTAAAATATAGCTACATGACACTACGCTTAAATGACAAATTTCAACACTTAATGGTTTTATGATTTATTTCATATTTGGTTTATCAACTTGAAATTAAAATTTGATACTTTGTAGCTAGTACCTTGAGTCAAATACAAATATGAAATTAGGAATCATTAACATATATACTAGAACATTTATTGTAACCTATAACAAATATACTAAATTGTCACAATTTCTTCACATAACTAGAAGGTTTTCATATCCACGATTTTACAACAAATTCAATTACTAATAAAAAAAATCAGAAGACCTTATTATACCACACATTTCTTCCATAAAAAAAAAAACAATATGCATGTCTTGTCTTCCATAATTTATTATGATGGAAGGAGCTGAAATTTTCCATGTAAGATAAGGATGAAGCAATTTAACCAATGAATAATAATACCTTACCTAAAACCAAAGTTTCTTACACGGAATTATAGGTTTTTTTTGTTGCATATTGCTCAAGCAACCAAACTCATAAACTTGTCATTCAAGAAATCCCATCAATATTTATCCTTAGCTCACAACTCGAACACTAAATTATAATGATATTATTTCCTTTGTTTTCACTTTCCAAGGAAAAATTAAAACCTCTCTTTGTTTTACTTCTTTCGATTCCTAAAAACACTCCTCACAACTTGCATATCCCCTATCCCCTATCCTTTATACCATTTTTACTTTTTATTATTTAGTCAATTAATTATGCATTTACTTTTTATTATTTAGTCAATTAATTATTCATTTATTGATAAAGATATGAGTGGCACATCCTTCTAACTTGTCTTTTGTGAGAACATATGTCTCTCCACCACCCCTCCTTGAATTATGAACCCCAAATGTCTTGTCATCCCTTAATCCAAAGATAATGGGTGAACCTTTATTGAATAATTAAATAATTCTTATTAATTTTATATATACATGTAAAGTTTCTAACTTTGTCACACACAAGAATTACATCCTCTTAAGTTGCAACAAGCATATCATAATCTAGCACATCTACTAAAGGGTTTGCCTTCTCACCCAAACCCTTGGTTCCAATGTTGGTGGAGGATAAAGAACTTGGTAGGAATGGAACTCCACTCCTCTTAGCGATCTCATCCATAACTAATGGGAACACCATTCAAACACCTACGATTTATCATCTATAATTCAATGTTCAACCATGTCCATATGAAATTTCTTAGGTAATCTCCTATATCATGCACTACATGGATTTAGACAAGAAACATATCAGAATATTGAAATGTATATATAACAATAATCAAGGTGTGTGATAGCCTCATTATCTATTTCCATCATTGTCAGATATACATTACATGAATGAAGGGTGAGATAATCTCCATGCTATCATAATCACTATTAGAAATGCATAACATGGGTAAAGAGTGTGATAGCCTCCTTGTTATCATAACCATCACTAGAACTACATAAACTGTTGTTAGTCAATCAATATTCATGAGCCTGAATATGAATTTTCACTCCAACTGGAGTGCACACATGACAATGAATAAAGTGAGTGTTTGGGTGTTTAATAGATTGATCAATGTAATTAGCAACATAAGGAATAACACCCTTTAATGGGGTGATCCATTGAAGACATAAAATTATAATTCATGATAAACCCTAGTAATCAATAAGTGTCATATAAGAACAAAATATGTTTATCTATAAATATAAGTTTGTGACTTCATGTCACAATACCAGCTAACCTATCTAGTCATAATGTTAGAGTTTGTCTTGGTTGCATATATATAATTGGGTTCAATCAACCCCATGACTATGGAAATTGTCTTGAACCATATAAAATCATAAAATAGGTTGAAATATAAAATTCCAAAATGGCAGGGCACTACAAATACAGTAATCAATTAGGGACTACTAGTATGAAAAGGAAGTCCATGAACTAGAAGAGTTCCTTAATGAGTATAAGAATCTAGGAAAAAAGGACATGAATGGATGAAATTACAATATGTTTGGATTCCATAGGAATAAATTAAGTTTTCTTATGTGACCCAATCCTAACACTATTTGGAGATGGGGTCTTTGACTATGTAGTTGGGAAAGAAGAGTACTCATTTACAAATGGGTTCTCTGGATATCATAAGTTTCAAATTTCTAAGGAGGGAAAGAATAAAATTACATTCACAATATAATAGGGATCATGCCTACAATGTGATGTCATTTGGACCAAAGAATATAGTAGAAATATTCTCGAGGATCATCATTGCAACATCCATAAATTACATACAAAAATTATTAGAAGCATATGTGGATGATTGGATAGCCTATGGCCTAATAAAATAACATGTTGTGATGTTACAACACTAGCACTATATAGGCTCAAAGATAGTAAGGTTATCTATAAACCGGTCATGTACCATGGGTAATCCTTCTCTCGACACAATTGTTTATTTATTTCCTCTTCACATTTCTAGTACCTCACAACTTGGAAAGAAAATTGTAAAACTTCATACTTTAGTGAATCATGAGATGTGTAAAATGTCAGCGTGAGAATCCTTTTCTAGATACAAATAGTGCATAAAGAACACAATCATCAGGTCATTTTAATTGGGATGCAGTCAAGGTGGTTTTGGAAAACAAGAAGCTAAAAGATATCCTTCAAAGATATGGTCGGCATTGGCTTAGTTATCACTTGATATTTGGAGTGATTTTGTCACAATTCTAGGATGTGTGTTTTCCATATGAAAAATGCCAAAATTTCCTCAGAGAAGATGTCTAAAGTGCAATAGACTTCAAAATCTACAAATTTATGTAGTTTTAGTAACATATTGCTTGAAGAGGAGAGAAATAAGTTGGATTATAGAAGACCACCTCTAGTCTCTACTAGCTTTCTCATGGGATGTATAAAAAATATTAAATTCCTTCCACCTACGAATCTTGTGTGGAATTCACAATACAAAGATATTTTATCACCAAATATTGGAGACATAAATTGTATAGACAAAAAACCTACAAAACGTTTTCCAAATTTTGAGGGATTTGGAGTTCCTATCTTGGGTCGTTTGTTTGAACATGTTGTTTCTATAATGGAAATTATCAATTTCTCATTAGTATGTCCACATATTTTGGCAAGGCTAGGACTACAAACAACTAGGGAATCCTTCTGTATGGGAATCCTTGAGATTGTTTGTGAGTATTATGGAGAAAGTAAGAAAGCATTCCATGCAATTTTCAATTAGCTAAACTTCTTCTCCTTTGGTGATGAATTGGAAGAAATTGCTAAATGTGTAAGGATGGAGGTGAAAATATCTCACAATGGATAATGTATACATTATTGGCCTTGATAGATGGAGTAAATAAAAATCATTGAATCCTTATGATTATGACAACTTATTGTCTTGAATCCATTGACCCAACATTGAGATGACTTGGACAGTGGGATCATGAATTTTAAATTGGTGTGCCATCTCCAAGTCAAAGATTTCAAATACTATAAGTTATTTTTCATTGAATGGATAATTCCATTACAATTTAAGACTTATAGTTTCTTGCATCAAATATACATGGGTTTGTCGGTGTTGATCTAACTACTCTTTGTAATGAGGTAGCCATATCTACTCTCTAGAGATATATATAACTATGAAAAGTCCATTTAATACTAACATAATTTATGATTGCAAACAATTAGAACCTTTTTAAAGTAGACATATTAGTATGAAGTACATAAGAAACACTTATGGATCATAATTCCATTGTCCAATCAAGAAAACCCGTCAAGATAAGTGAGGAAAAATAATCTATTGATTCAGAAGAAAAAAACATGGTGATAATATAAAACACAGAGACATATCTATTGATTACACATATCTACCCTAAAGTTTAATAGAGGAAGGAAACCTCTCATTGAAATTTGATTTCTTTCTCAATTCAAGCATCTTTAATGGTGGCTTCAATTTCCTTGAAGACACAACTTGCCAGGAAAAACTCTTCCAGAAAATAGCATGGTTATCTTAAGGTCTATATTGACATTTTTATGTGAAACATAGAAAGTACATTCTTAAACATTTCCACTTGCTTAGTGGGAAATATTACATGATCATTAAGGAATAATTTGTCAATGCCTTGGATTTCATTGACAGTGATCTTCTTTGGTTCAATCCTTTGGACAACCCTTAATCAAAATTAATTAAATAAAATGTCTACTTATTTGGGATAATGATGTGGGAAAATTAGTGAATTTATCATGACTTTCATATTAAAAAATGCATCTAAAATATCTTTCATAATGATGGTCACTTCAACCTATGCACCTTGAACACTTGATTCTTGAAAACCCATATTCATAGGAAGTTTGGTTACCTTGAATTAGTTGAGAGCATGCATATGAGTGGAAACTAATGAATGTGTCAAAATATAAAAAAGCATTTTAGATATCTCACTATATTCTTACAATCATGGCTAACTATATATCTGATTAGATCGACTGAAGGTACAACCAAATAGGTACATGTCAGATATTTCTTCCTCAAGTGAGGGAATCTTGGGACAAACAGAGGCAAATGTGACTACATCTAGTATATTTGATACGCGAACAACGACCAAAGGTGAAACGATCAGAAGAAAATTCCATATACGCATGTAATTTTTTCTTGCCAAAGGAGAATCATGGTCTTATGAGGATGAGAGCATAGGAGAGATAGAGGTGCCACTAAGGTATAAGAATCTGGTGAAACAATGGGTACCTAAGGAACTGCCTTCGTTGGAAACTGACTTCATTGTCAACAATAGGACGTATCGCATTGCACCATCCTCCCTGCATGGCCCGGGGATATTTTCCATGGATGGAATAACTGTAAAATAAAATACAATAATTGAATTGATGGACTATGTCATATCGTGAATGAGGTTGGTCCAGTACATGTGAAGTATGCAGAGATATGCACTCGACGAAAATTATATGCAGCTAATAAACAACGATAAAAATAAGGGAGTGACTATCTATATTGATGGAATGCCTAAATATCCTGACAATATCGCAAGGTTTATAAACAACATACGACCTAGGACAAGAAACAAGCAACCGAATTTCATATATGAGGGACACGAAGGGAATCGGGTAGTCATGTGCACAATAAAAAATATAGCTCTCGGGGAAGAGTTATTAGTGGATTACTATTTGAATCGAATCGATACACTGACTAATAGTGTGTGCGTACTTATGCAACACCTCTTTAATCAACTTCTACTTACTGCATTATATTTTTTTTTATCTTTAACATTTAAACGATTAACAATTTCGATTTACATTTAATGTGAATTTTATTATTTGTTTATATAATTGTATTTGTGTGGAAATCAATTTTTTTTTATCTTTAACAAATTTTTAAATATTTTGGGGTTCTAATTATATTATAATGTGGCAGGATGATTGTGGAAAAGGGCCATCCGCATAACATGTAAATGATTAACAATTTCGACTTACATTATACGTGAATTTATTATTTGTTTATATAATTTTATTTGTGTGGTGATCAGTTATTTTATTTGTTTATATAAGTGAAATAATATTTATTTTGTTGAAATGTGTATTCTATGGGCCATTATGCTCATGATTCTCCCAACAAGGAGGAGTTTTATTCATCCCTCAACCCGATGGTAATAATACAAAAAAAGATCATTAAAGCGAACAATGAACTTGTTCACTTGTTAGACCTTGAAGATCAAAATCTTGAGGTCAAACAAAGGATCACACTTGTTATGACACAACTTAGGACATATAAGGTAATAACCATAATTTAAATTTATTTTTTAATGTCATAAGTTCAGTTATGAAAGTTGTTTTTTTAATTTTTCATTATCTAAACGAAAAAACATTTCCTTTCTTGTATAGAGTCATTTGGAGTATGTTCAACCCGATGTTGGTAGTAGTGACACTACACAGATGCAACATATTCCTAATGTGGTACCTCGTATACCTTATAGGCTATTTAATTCTCCACCTTCCACACCTTTAGATGGGAGCCATGAAACACACCCACAGGAAGCCACACAATCAGGCTCTGGAGGTGGTGACAGAGATGAGCCTGTTGATGTGGATTATATGGTTGCATTTCTTGGAGAGAGATGTGTTACTAGCACGAGGACCCTTCCATGCGCATTTATGGTCAATGAGGAAGGACTTCCATTAAATCAAATAAGACTCCCAGGTATTTTTTAATATTTTAAATGTTTCATGTTGTCTATCTCAAACATAAATCATCTAGATTATTATTTTTAAATTAATGATCATATATTTTTGCGTGTAGGAAACGACCATTTTTATATGCACTTGGAGACCAAAGTGTTGGTGATTTTGGGGCCAACCATAAGCACGAGGTGGAATTCCTATAATTCCAACCTCAAAGAAAAACTTACGTATTATCTTGAAGGCCTCTTTGGAGTAGACACCTTCAATAAAAAAACAACCACCTCCTTAGCTGGTCAATATTTAAAATATATGCAAGATGTGTATAGGGTTCACTTGCAAAAGAACCCTATGTATGAGCATCTTCCCATGGTTCTAGATAAGGATTGGAAGGTGCTCATTGAGGATTCAAAGGAAAAAAAATTGAGAAAAGAAGGAAAAATACCAACTAGTACCCCAAGGTAAATTACATTTTGAATTCAATACCCTCAATTTTCTTTAGATCTAAATAAAAGTGTGGTATATAACATACTTTTAACTTTTGATGATAGGTTTCCTGACACTTTGAAGGAAACCAAACCAAGGATTTCCAAACATGGCCAACACAAGCTAGGCCAGGGAGGCTACATGAAGTTACAATCATGAATTGTAGGTACCCAAACATCTTTAAAATATTATTTGTATCGCCTTCCAACTTTCAAGTAATTGCAGCCAATAACATTAAAAATACATACTCTTATACAATGCAGGGTGACAACTTCAGCACTGAAACCACAAAGGAAGACCTCCAGATTGGTTACAGGTATGTCTATCAATCTTTCATCGAACATCGAAAAAGCATGGGGTAGACCCCAAGATCTAGTTTGCAAGATAAGGTAAATAAAAATCAATCCACATTAACATTTCATTACTTATAAAATACATTCATGTTTGAAGTCATCCATAAATTTAATGTGTTACTTTGTTTTAATTAGGGGAGAAGCATTATCAACGAGCCATTAGTACTGAAGAACAATGCATTGATAGCACGTAGTGTCGCCACAACATGGTTCTCCCGAGAAGCCCCATTTCAGTGGGGTGCAGCCCCATGATGTTCCTACGACTGAGGTGAACGATGGTAATATGATTGTATATTAATTATATACTTAATAATTTTGTAGTTATGAATTTTGTACTTCTATTTTTTTTTACTTATACATTTATGATTGTGTCCTTATAAATTTTGTGGTTTCAATGGCAGAGAATGTCATGCTTGAGGCTTCTACACCTGAAGACGAGTACATGGCATCCATTCCAACAATGTCAACTAATGCACTAGGTAAATAATTACATTGAATAGTTTTTTTTTAATATTAGTGAACTACTTCAATGATATTTAAAAATTGGCCATATAAATTTAATATTTTTTGTTTTTGTAGGTGGTTCCCCCTCATAGCGGCCTACACGCCATGAGTACGAGACCAGACGTGCTCTGCGTGAGAGGACTCAAGCACAATCATCTTCTGAAGAGCCCCTAGAAAATGAGGATGTGGATTTTGATGATTTAATTAAGAACTGGAAAGAACATAAGAGACCTAAAAAAATGATGATGTATAATATTATTATAAGACAGATTGATGTACATATAGCTAGTATACTTGGAACATTTTTTTGATGATAAACCTCATTTATAAAAACTATTTTTTATGGCATGTGCCTTTGAATGAGTTCTTGCATACTTTTTGTTGCATTGCCTTTAAATGAGTTATTGCATATTTTCTTGTAGTTATGTTAGTTAAATATGAAATATAGATGCTTAGTAAAATATGGATAGATAGATAAAAAAAAAAATCCAATTCTATTAATTTGTAGTACTTATGTTCAAAGAAAAAGGAAATCCAACAACTTTGTACTTATTTTATCTTAGCTTTACAATCACTTTTTATAAATTTTGAATATTTTTAATGCATTTTTTCTAGTAAAATATACATTGGGTATTGGGGAATTGAGAGTGATGTGAGGGGGGGGGAGGGGGAATAGGAGCTTCCACCTTCACGTGGTTGGACTTGTTGAATAGAGAACAATTTATTGGAGTCGTTTAAGATTGGAGAAAACATCCCTCGATCCAACCGAGTAGCAACATAGTCAATGTTGACTTCGTTGTTGCTCCTTAAGATCGAGGGAGGTTTTCTCCAAGATTAGACGACTTATTCATGATTTCTATTTAGTTATATGATGCAGGATCATCTCAATTGAGCCAGTGTGGAGACAACGGATAGCTGGAAAAGCGCCCAGTACAAATTTTGAAATATCTTAAACCATTAAGGAAACATCAAGTGGAGGCGCACTTGTATAATGTAAACGGACCTTAAGCAATTTGCTCTCGTCCTTAGTAGGTAGAAGGCATTTATAGTAGTTAATGCAGGTAGATAGAATTGAATGTTAGATTTGACAGTTTTAGAGCGCAAGAGGGAAACGGGATATAGACACCCTCATTGTGTATTGTAACATTATTATGAGAGCATGAAGATTATAGAAGAGAGCATAGAAGAGAAGCAAAGAGCTGTGTAGCAGACTCCATGTACAGAAGTTTTCAATTAATACAAGAAAGTTGTGATTCAGACTCATGGTGTTCATATATTCTCTGTGTATGTGTATTTGAATGTTATGCTCACGAATGTTTTACTCTTTCTGTCATGCAATTTCTTTTATGCTATGTATGGATGATTTCTTGTTGAATGTTTGAAATCTGAGAGGAAAGAGGAGAGGAATGAGTTTCAATTGTTTCTCTATCTGAGAAAGAGTTCCTGCAAGGAGTGCAGTTGAATTGTCGGAAAGGAGTGCGTCGACAAGGTGTTCATAGGTTTGTCGCTTAAAGCTCAGGAGAGAAAGTTTTTGTTCTCATTTCCACAGAAGTGCAGTTGGCACAGGCGCCATGCAAGGAATGCGCAGGCTGAGTGAAGTCTCGGGGTTGTGGACCTAAGTGGAGTATTGAGAGACTGTTGATGTAGGTGTGCGCAGAGTCGAAGGATTTCAACACTTGGAAGTGTTTGAAAGTATGTCGCAAGGAGTGCGTGCAAGGGTTTTTTTTTCTAAAAAGACGCAGAGCCGTGAAAATCTCAGAAGGATTTGAACCTTCGAAGGAGTTGAAGGAAGGCACGAGGCCAAGTACTTTGAAAGTTCGAAGGAAGGCGTAGAAACGTCAGACCGTAGGAGGACCGATTCTCAGAGGAAGAGACGAATGGTTATAATTCTCTGTGGAGAATTCGTGAAGTCCCGTGAGTCATTGAATCTTGCGAAGGAGCAGGGAAGTTACGACGAAAGCGTCGAAAGGTTCTAAGCTCAGGAGGAATAGGACTATAGATCCAAGGCACAAGGGTCGTCGGATTTACACATGGGTTTCTATATCAGGGTTTCATAGGTTGAAGTTCCAAAAATATTGCAACGGGAATCGCGATATCACGAAACGCGAAATCCCGAAGGCTAAGAGAATGGTGTGGGGCCACAAGAGTCAGCGAAGCGGACAGGTGGCGCACTATTGACACGGAGTCAAACTTCATTGACTGTTTCAGAGTTTCGAGGAGTGAAGTTCCAAATACATTGCATTATGATTCATGATATTTCGAAGTCCGAAGTCCCGACAGAAGTAAAGTGGCGTTGAAAGGTCAACCTTGTGAGTGCATCGGAATTTCGGAATATCAGATTTCGGGAATCATGGGAACAAGTTGTTGGACACCGCGACCGCCGAAATCATGATAGGGAAAAGTCTGAAAGAGGAAGAGGAAGGGTCAGCATTGAATGTTTTCGGGTTTCAGAGATTGGGAACAAGACGCGTGACCAACGGATTCGCGAAAGTGCGGAGTCCGATTTCCCGAAGAAAAAAGGGGAATTTCTGAAGTTGATTGTGGGTGCAGATTTCCTGAAAGAGAAATAGAAGAGCCATTCTGAAGCTCTTCGAGCCAGTGTAAAAGGGAAAGATCTTGTGTTGACGTGGACCTTCTGACCTGCGGGTTGTGGAGGGAGCGTGTGTCATCATCATTATATATCTATCAAGTTTGTAGTTTTATCTCATCGAGTAAATCCATGTTTGAATCTAGGATGATGAGGGGCTAGTCCAAAAAGAAGGCTTATAAGGTGCTTGAAAGCATTGTCAAGGTATGTTTTGGCATTCTCTTAAAAATGCATCTTAGAGTAAATAATGCTACCAATATGAGTTGTATTAATTTTATAGATATTTATGGAGGTTGAATGATTTGGCACTGTAGGTATTAGACAAACATAATGGTGGATGAGCTGCGATTAGGGGAGGTATGTTATCCAAATCATTTTAATGACTATTTAATTTGAATATGTTTCAAGTACCTTGAATGGGACCTCATATGTCATAATTCTATTGTTTCTTGAGCATTTTGATATTTTATAAATTTGAATGCTTTCTTATGTTTATAGGTTGACGCCCAATATAAATTAGAAGGCATGAATAAAATCACCAAGGATTGGGAAACAAAAGCAAAGGGTTACACAAAGAAGTTAGAAGAAATATTTTGGTGTAGATATTGGAGGTAACACATCTGCCTTTGTGTTTTTGTTGATCTAAAATCATTCCTTTGTGTATTTGTTGATCTAAAATCATTCCTTTGTGTATTTGTTGATCTATAGCCTTCATTGTGTGTTACCAAATGATTTAAAAAAAACTTTTTCTTTGTAGATATAGTATTTATTTCAAAGATCGGCATGGTTAAAGAAAAATCCAGTTATGTTGCAATAATAAGTTGTCAATCTAGGGCTTGTAGGCTATTTTTGTTGTTGATATATGCTTCTTAAACTCAAAACAGTAAACATAAACACTTAATTTATTATAGAAGATATTCAGTAAACATATTAACACTTAAACATTAAACATATTCACACTCAAATAAATTGTGTTGAACCATTTCAGCTTCATAGAGATAGAGGGAACATCTTGAGGGGCCTTGGATTCCTCTTTTCTTCAATTATTTAATGGTAATTTTAATGGTGTGATGTTTCATTTTAAGGAAATGCTCTTAGTTTTTCTTCATGTATTCATTTCACTTAGCCATTAAAGAATCCCAATATCTCTAGAATGCACATCATTGGTTTATATCTGAGATATAGAATCAATGGATTAGATAATGTGGTTGTTACAATATTATAGAGAGTTTCCAAATTTGAATTTCATTCTCTAATTGATTGTTGGAAATATTAAAACGTCATTGTTGTTTTCCATGACTTCCATGAGCCATATTCTAGTCTTTCAAGTCTTAATTTTTTGCCTATAGATTGCTAACAACCCATATAAAACCAATCTACTAGGGAAATTCATCCCATGGGATGTATGTGGATCATTAATGAGTAATTGAGGGCCACTGCATGGGCCATATGGGTCATATTCTAAACTCCATGATTGTCTCTCATATATGGAGTCACTCTTATTCCTTGGCTTGCATGTGCCTATTGGATAATTGGTTGGGACGAAAACCAAGATTTCTTTCACTATAAATGGTGCACCCCTCTATTCCTTATCTTGTAGATTTTCCTTCCTTAACTCTTCCAACTCTTGGTTTCTAATGACTTGGATACTCCATGATCACTGAGTATTGTTACGATAGGAAATAATATAAGACTAGGAGTCACAAATTTTATAGTGATTATGTCACCATGATGCATGTGATTAAAGTTTAGAGATATTGGGATCCACATTATCTTTGAATGGAATTTATGACAAATTCCACACAAGAGTTACACATCCAAGCATATAGAGACTCCTTGTGAGTTGGGCTTGGTGCAAAGGTATGATGGAAAAGACACTTTCATGCAATATTCTCATCTCTTCACTCTTAATATATCCATGCAAATTTCTCCACCTTCTTGAGACCAGATATTCATTTGTGAAATTCCACCTTCCACCATTTCATATGTTATCTTCCATTAATTTAGGTTACTCAAAATTCGAAATTCATGCACATGCATATCCTTTGTCATGATGTCGCTTCTAAACTTAATATCAAATTTTTTGAAGCAATGTTACCATCACTCTCCCTTCAACCCTTAAGCCACCATTGAATCTTTTTCTTGACTAGGCCTTTCCTTCTAAGCACTTGTAAACAAAAAGATAATCTAGAAGCAATGATATGGTTCAACAATAATCCTCATAAACACTTCTTTCCACTAAATTATTTCTTATGTGCAAGAGCCGACTCAAGATATCAATGGGGTTGTTCTATCCATGAATTCCTTGTTTGCACATTTTGTGGATTCATATTCTTAGATTTCAAATGATAAAAATGAGGTAACTCAAAATTAGTGTGAGTTTACCCCATAACAACATATTGTGCATGGGGACCATCTAATGGGTATTTTGGTATCGATAACAATTTAGAAGTTAGTGGTGTTACTGAAATGGTGAATTTGATGAATATTTTATTGCCACAATTAATATAATATTACACTCAACATGGGAGAGCACAACCTTTGTGAATTAGATAGGGTATTGAATTGCACCTCCTTGGTTTCAAGCGAAACTAGTAACCTTGCATTAACACATAGAACTAAATTTGAAGAAGCTTGGCATTGATTATTTAGGAGTAGGAACTTCAATTAGAGATTTCTAGCTACCTAAGTGATACCTTCCATATCCAATTTTCTCAACATATTAGAACTGATATGATTTCCCAAATTTTTAAGTATTCTTTTTCGCATATTCCATAAAGCTTCAAGGTAAGTAGTTTGGAAAAGGATAATTGGATCCTACATAATTCTATACTATGCTATCCAAAATGTTTCACCTAAGAACTTGAAATTGGTATATGAGGTTGGTATATTGTGAAAAGTATCATTGAAATAATTAAAGCATCATAAATTCCATGCACATCAAAGAGAACAAGATGATTACCCTTTTCTATAGATCTTCAAGAAAATGATGATTCCATCTAACATTCAATGTCGTCATAAGAAACATGATTATAATATTTGCAAGTATGAATGGAATATAAAAACAATATCTTACATGATTTTCATCTTTTCTTGTTAATTTTTTATTTCTTCTCATTTTGATCACCTCTTTGTCAAAATCATATTTATCTTCACCATGCATGACAATTGGTTCAAGATCTAGGATTGATTCTCCCTAGGTTCTAGTTGCTCTACTGTGATCTAGAAATTATCATACATGAAATGGGTTAGAGTGTCTATCAAAATTATATCTTTTATTAGAGTTTCAACACCCTTAGAAGTGACATCTTTAGTGAGTGGTATGATCTCATTTACAATCCTTTATTGAGAAGAAGCATTATCACTAGGAAGCAAGGTAATACTCACAATATTTTCTTATTATTACTCTTAGTCATCAAATTCCATATTGCATGTGAATGGAGTGTCGCAAGGCTTTATCATTGTGGAATATATGCTTATTTAAAACACATAAGTGTGCTTGATAGAGATGTATTATGATAACCTTCATTGATTAGATTCATAACACCCCTCTCTTTCTTCTTGGAACAATATTGTGTGTGTGTGTGTGTGTATTTGCACTATGTTTTTCTCATGAATCTCACCTTGTCAAATCATATGCTTATGAAACATGACCTTCACCTAGGTTTCAATCTATACTATTTATATTTATAGTGGTTTACCTTCATCATGTGTTGAATACTTGGAATCAAGACAAGGAGGCGATGATAACACATATTTCTACAAATATTTCTTCAAGTGAGTATCTTCAAAATACTTTGGTAGAATAATGCCATAGTATTTAGAATCCAAGAGCTTGTTAGTGTCCTTGATAAGAGTGTCCATAAGATTAGTGACCTTTACATCATCAATTCCATTTCATGGAAAAAAAATTCCTCTTGGATCCTTCTCCTCATGTATGGTTAGGTCAGTTGAATTGATATTGAACTTTTTTATCCCTTTAGTTTCGAGAAAATTTTAGTGCTTTAACACATTTATATTTAAATTTTAGTGCTTTAACACATTTATATTTAAAAAAATACTTACAATGCATCGCTGTTCCAACGCTCATTTCATCTCACTAGGGATACAATTAATGCAATCTCTATGGCGCCCGACCAACGCTTTCTTCCGATGATCCAAAACATCACAGATATGGAAAATTCGTCGATGCAAAGTTTCTGGCGTTGGCATGAAGACTACGTCTTTCGTCATCGTTTAAGGTCTAAAAAATGTATGGTCGTCTCTATTGCGACGAAATTTTCCATCGTAGTAGAGACGACATGTAAACCATATGTTGTCATCAGAATTAAGACGACATGTAAATATACGTCGGAAGTGCGACGAAAATTTGTGTCACTGCAAAATTGAGCTTTGGACGACACGCGTCCATAAGATGCATCAGAAGTGAGACACAAGAACATTCGTTGGAATTGAGACAGTACCAGAAACGACGTTTGGAGGGGCCAATGTTTGTCATGATCCCAACAACATCACATCATAATTACATCAAAAGGGTCGTCGAAATATGACCCAAATTTACTAGTGCGTGTTTAGAGACTCACAAACACAAGAGGACCACTTTCCAAGGTACCCAAATCTCAACAGTTTGTCCACTTTATAATTAAATCCATAATATTATGCCTAAAACCTAAGTCACTATGCTTAATTAGCAAATCGATTTGTTCTTTTTCCCACATAGGCTCTATATTGACCAAAAATAATAAAATGATGGTACATAAGCCTCTAAGAATCATCTCCAAGGTGGAACGTGTGAAGATAAGCCTTCCAAGGCCAAGACGTCATGCTAGGAAGTTTCCACGACATCCCCATATCAAGAAAGAAGGCAGGGCCTCAAGGCCCACAAAACCATCAAGTGCACTAAAATGGCCCAACGTCCTCCAAAATGTGTGACATCAAGCTCTCCAAGAAGGACATTAGGGCATAGGAAGGTGACGTCACCTTCTCTTCATGGTTTCAGGTGTTCATCATGTGTTGGGGACACCTGTCAAGGTGAAAATTTCATCATCTTAGGCATGCAATGAGTGGGGCACAACATCCATCCAATGGGATTTCAATCCCATATAAAGGTCCAAGTGTCTTAGTCCATTCATGAATGTCTTCCACCAGGAAAGGTCCTACAAAGACAAGAAAATACGCCCTCCAAGGGTCCACAAGTCACATGTATCATGTCAAGTAATCCATATTTAACAAAATAACCACAAAAACATGTGCATTAAATCCCCCATTTTCAAACTAAACAAATTCTCAAAGACCTTATAAACTTTTCCAAATCTAGGTATGGGAAGCTTGTCATGATGCCCTACTGGGTAGGCCAACCCCCAAGTCAAGGAATGTTTCCCAAGAACACTCTATCTATACCATGTAGTAAATATGAGGTGGATGGGGGTAATATGTTTGGGCATGGGGTTCCTAACATATCAAGGGATCATATTGTCTCATTTATGGGTGCCTTTGTGGAGGGTGTGTTGCATCCCTTCGTTTACAATGCAACATTTTTCCAAGCCATTTATTTTCCTTTCATTTTTTTTTGTGGTTCGAACATTGAGTGCTATGTGCAAGGAAATAAAAAGAGCACCGCAATTCCACTTTTATTTACAACACATTGAGTTCCATATGCACTATAAATTAAATGACATTTTCTTTTTTAAAGATCCTTCATTTTTTATGGAGAAGTGTTTCATTGCTCTCAGGACCTTAGGGTGAACATATAGAAGGACAGATTATTTATTTTTACTTTTATAGTGTTAACTACAATACCTCTGGGCCTTTAGCCCCTTCTTCCCATGAAATGAGGTACAAGCCCTTCTTGGGGTCAATGAACCCAAAAACCTAAAAGATGAGAAAATTGAGGGGAAGATGTATGTGAAGAGGTAAGTATGAGCATGAGTGGTACAATGACCATTCAAGGGGACCCCTTATTTGAAACCATTATCCTGAGGGTGACCCACTTACTTGAAGCCATGTAAACCACCAAGGTGAAATAAGGAAAAAGGTATAATTTCCAAGCAAACGTTCCATAATCAAGAAAGGACCCTTTGCAACGTGCTCAAATTATTCAATTATTAAAGTGATACTTACCATGAGATTGGATGTGTTACCTCATGAATCAAGAATTGATGTCCTTTCTAGGTAGTATGGTGTGGATGACACTGCTATGTTGTTGACGATGAATGGTGATGTGTGGTGGAGACGGGGGGCTTTGTCTACTCAATGTAGTTTCAGCTGGTCATTTGGCTCTCAACACTCCATATCTTCTACCTGCGGGCCTTGAGACATCATCTCCTTAGTTACCCCTGGGTTGGGGAGTAACATGAGATATTTTTTAGACTTGGAACAACAACGTCTAAGGGTAGGTGGAATGTCCTTGGTTTGTAGTTAGTTGGTGATTGGTTTTTTTTAAGATAAGTGTTCTATGTCATGGTTTCCCTTGCTTGTATATTTATTTCCACTGTGCATTAATTATTATCACTGAGATGTGTATTTATAATGTGTCTTCTTACTGGTTATTACTGTGCATGGCATGTTTAAGTTTTATTTTTTAGTCTAGCATGAATCTTGATTATTGTATGTACGATTATTTCATTTCTTTCATGCTTCTTTATTAGTTAATTGTTATCAAGATTCGAAATTGGTTCAAGAAGTGTGTTTGTGAGGTAGCATGCTCGACCTATTGGTCGCTAGGTATGTTACAATTATTATAATAAAAAACTCAACTAGATGAAGGTAGTCATCCCACTTGGAAGGATTGTCCATCGCATACATTCTCAACATATCTTCAATTATCCAGTTAGTCCTCTCTATTTTCCCATCTGACTCTAGATGATATGTTGTGCCGAAATTCAAGTTATTCCCAAATCCCTTCCAAAAGTTGGAAGTGAACTTGGAATCTTTTTATGACACTTTTTCATTGAGCACACCATGAAGCCAAGAAATTTCCTTCATGTAAATTTCTGCAATATTAGTTTCCTTGTGATTCATTTTCACTAGTATAAAATGTGCATCCTTTGTAAGTATTTCTACCACTACCATGATGAAATCATGTTTATTTGGTGTTATTAACAACTTGGTGAAAAAATGTAATGTAACTACCTCCAATTTATGTTCAGGATTGGGTAATGGTTGTAATAATCTTGTCGGATGCCTATGTTCAGTCTTCACTTTATGACATTCCATGCACCTGGCTATGTAATCAACCACATCTTTTTTCATTCCTAGCCAAAAATATTGGCTTCTTGTTGTTGTAATTGTCTTATGGTACCTTGGATTTCTAGCATAGGGTACATCGTGCATCTCTTTCATCACAATATTTCGCAATTCCTATGTGTTAGGAACACAAAAACATTTCCTAAACCAGAGGATTTTTTCCTCTTCCAACCGATAATATTTATATTCCTGCTATACATTATTTTGTTGTAATCTTTCTTTAACTTGTGCATAATGTGGGTGTGTTGTTATAGCTTCTAGAATTCTATCTTTTAATTTTTTCTTACACATACTAATATAAGCAACATGCATTTCATCCACCCTTCTTCTAAGTGCATGATCTAACTTTGTGTGGGTGTCTTGCACAATGGAGCGTGTTATTAATTAATTTGACTATGTGTGGGAATCTTGCACAATGGAGGCAAGTTTTTCTCTGAATACACACTCTGATCGATCTAAATAAAGGAGGCACTCATTAGACTAAGAGAATTGGGATATTAGCGCAATAGGAAGAAGGAAAACGCCCTTGTTGGAGATAGACGCCTTGCCTATTCTCTACATTGTCCACCAAATGAAATGAAGGGACATATTGCTGATACATTTAGCACAATAAGAGATGCACACCAGTTCCTTTGGTGCACATTCTCTCTCTCAACCCTCACCTAACAGCAAAAACACAAATGCAAGATTGTTCTATCACTCGTCTCAGCAAAAACAAAACTCAATGTTACGCAAGGAAAATGAATAACGCAGGATTCCAAAAATATTCCTCAAATGTATTAGAGGATTGTATCCCTTCTTAAACAATCAAGGTTGTCTTCTACAAATGGTAAATGCCACTTTATTCTTCTACATTTCTCTGCGCAATCAAATTGGCAAGAGAAATTTACTGCAGCATTTACTGACACAACTAACTATTCACTAAAATAGACATCGCCATTATTTACTTAGACTGGAGAATGTTTTATTACAATAAAATAATGAATGACGCTGACAACAATCAGAAAAATATCATAGAATTACTTATCTTTGGCACAGACCCCCTTCCCTCCAAAGGGTTGCTCGACCTCCCAGTCTTGGATCGTTTAAAATACTGAGTTGGAGAGACTCTTTGGGTCCCTTTTTCCTCCTGGTGACCATGGCTATGACCGTGGGTCTACCCCTTCGCAACTCGGGCTTCGGGGATATCCCGAACTCTTCCTTCTCTTCTTCCCGAAATTTTCTACTCTGAATCTCTGAGCTCTCTCCACGTGTCTCCTCAAATATGTTGGCCCCGCTATGGTTCAGGTTTCGCGACTTCGCAAAACTCTAGGTTTCTCGCCCGCGAACCTCCAGACTTTCGATTCTCGAATTCCTTAGTTTGTTTCCACGTGCCTCTTTCGCGATCAACGATTGAAATCTGTTCATGAATTCGGACTTCGCGACTTCACTTTCGTCAAGCCTTCAAACTTTCCGAACTCCAAAGTGTTGAAACACTTCTCGAATATCCTCCGCGTAGCTTTCCCAGAACTGATGGTCTCGAATCATTCGCCTCCCTCCTCTCGGAACCAATCTCGTCCACTGATTTTCAGTGAAGACTTCAGGGACTTCTCTCCATGAAGATTTTCCACCACTCTCCCTCCTGAGATTTACTTCCTCGGTTTCCCCTGGTTCCTCTGAACACCTCCTTCGACACTTGGTCGAAATCTCAATCTTTGCACACCTTGCAACAGATTTTCATCCACAACTTAACCTCTCCTTGTGGATGGCTTCACCCTCCTTGTGACTATTCTCCAACCACTTATGTCTCTCATGATTGGAATCACACTACCTCTCCTAAGATTTCGAGTCTGAAAACTCCATCACGCACTCCTTGCGGACGTCGATGCACTCCTTGCACACATAAATTTCACACTAAATCTCATGAGCTTCAAGTCGAAACAGACTCAGTCACGCACTCCTTGTGGACACTATGCACACCTTGCACTCTCTCAAAGAAGAGAACAAATGAAACTTATTCACTCTTCACAGTGACTCATGTATCCAACCCTGTAAATGCATTCATGGATACAAAAACAAGGAATAACAAAAAATTGAAAATAACAGAAAGCCTACCATTCACTCATTCAGATAGACACAACAACCACACACATTTGGGACAATATTCTTATGTTATATTCATTCAATTGAAACTTACATACATTCATACACTGTTCTTTACTACTCCTTAACATATACATTGTGAATCGGCTATCTTCTATCAACAACCTTCCAACAACAACCACTAATGGGAAATAATACAAAGATTTATACAAGAGGGGCTTGACGAGCTTCCCTCCAAGCTAAAATATTGGTGTCAAATCACCATTCAAAATGCCTATCTAATGGGAAAATTACAATGATGGAAATCTGCTCCAAATCGTGGGAAAATGCTAATGATGGAAATCTGCTCCAAATCAAATGCGCCCCTCCTACCTTCAATCACTTAATGGAAACCTTGTCTCCAGCTTGTGCAAAGGCACAAATTGGCTCTTCCATCTTGTCAACATTAAAATGGCTGATCAATGCCACCTCGAGGAGGAAAAATGAGAGAGTGGTGTCTCTCCCTTCATTAAATGTGCACCATGTGTGTTAATCGGTTGGCACATGCTGAGGTGGAGCGATGCTTCTGCATCATACTCCACGGCTACGAAAATCATGAGCTCCTTCTCATGATCTTTCCAGCTCGGTTGAAATCCTCCTGGATCCCAAACTTTTTCTTGAAGTTGTCTTTCTACTCCTCTGCTTCCCTGTTGCTGCTGCATCATCCTTGGTGTTCGTGTAGGTTTCCTTTTTTCCATCTCCTGGCTTTGCACTTTTTGAAACACCTGACCCTTTTTTCCTCTGAACCCCGAACCATGAATGTAACTAGCCTGTGGTCATAGTCCATGGTCATATGAGGAGAGGGGGCCTAGAAAAAGGAGCTAGCATCGTTATCCCAAATTTAAAGAGAGAACAAAGGTTTAGCAAAAGCCAACGGGTTCTCACAGAACCTATGCCTTAGGGAAAAAGGGACTTGTATAAATTGATTGGGTTCCAACAAGGGGGCCTGAAGAGATGATCCATCTCAGTTATTGAAGATCCTTGACCTAGAGGTCGCAGAACCCCCAAGGAGGGAAGGGGGGTTGCATCACTCTTTCTCACCTTGCTTTTTGCAGATGACTTGTACTATGTTGTGTTCTTCCTAAGGAAGGTTGAAGTCCTTACTTATTGGTCCAATTCCTCGTTTAGATTTGGAAGCGTCCCTGCTTCTACCACCAACGGAGGGAACTTTCATTGTCATGTCTCTGGAGTTTGACATTGTTGACCGACCAGGTATGAAACATGATGTTGCTTGGCACGATCTAGTGTTAATTGAAAGGAATCTGCGACTGCAGTGTGTTTCTGTGATAAATTATGAACTCCAATATGGTCAGCCTGTTGTTCTCGATGTTGATGTGTTGATCTCGATGTATTAAAAATGCGAGGTATCTCTGTGGGCACCCGATACTGAAATCCAAGACAGAACTCGAAAGGTAAGAAGTCTATGGAAGAGTGAGTGGACCTGTTGTAAGGGTGTCACTTCTGCAAATCCAGCATCAGGAGGTGGAATTCTTTGGCGTAGTGACGGTAATTAAATTTGGTTGTGGACAGGGTCTCAGAGTGGTAAGTCACCAAGTGACCTCCTTGTTTACTCATCGCTCCAAGATAAAACTGAGAGGCAATCTGCGGTAAGGGGTATCGATATTTAATTGTTTCTTGGGTGCAAGAATGGTAAGCGGTAACTAGAGGGCGTTCGATAGTGTCTTGGGTAACCAGGCGAGATGATGGAGCATTGGGTAATGATGCATTAGGAATGAGATCGATGGATGGAGCAAAGGCTCGAGAGGGTGGGAGCCTTGAGGGAGACTGTGATACATTGGAAAATTATGGGAGTAGAGGGAGTAATGTGGGAGGTGAAGGATTAGTGAGGTTCTTAGGCTGAACATGGCAGGTCAAACAAAGAGAGACATTGTTGGTATTGATAACATGGTGAGTGGCTATGGTATTGATTCGCGATGGTGGTGAAGTGAGAGACGATGAAGTAAGTACATAGGTGTACCCAACCTATTTAAGGTGGTAATAATGAGTCTTGGCATGATACACTGCTTGTCGTTATTATTGGTAAGGAAGACCGAGAAGGAGATCAACACAATCTAACGGTGACACGTTGCAAATCACAGTGTCACAAAAAGGACCAATGGCAAAAGTGACGGCACAACACTGAGCAATAGTAATGCGAGGACCACCCTTATGTACCCAGCCAAGATGATATGGATCGGGGTGTGGGGTGGTGGGGAGTTGCAGATGTTGGACTAGTTCTTGTGATATCAGATTCTTTTGACTTCCATTTTCTAGAATGAGTGGCGAGTTCATTTTTAATTTGGAAATTGTGAGTGAATAGTGGAATGTTATGACGACCTGGTTCTGGTGTAGTCATGAGAATGAGGGATGGGTCGGCTTCAATGGGGTTGGTGAGAGAGATGAATTCTGGTTGCTTGAGAAACTCAGTGAGTGTGGCCTCTACAAGAAAGGTATGATGGGGGTGGTTAATTTTAATGGATCCATAGTTGGCAGAGTGATGGGAATTGGTCTTGTGAAAATTACACCAAACTGCATTTTTGGTCGCCAACAAGGAAGAAGGATAAGGTTGAGAATGAGAAGGAGGTGGGTTATCATCTTGGGTTCAATTTGACAGATATCAAATGTGAGGATCCACCTTTATTTCTATTACCAAACTCTGTAAGAAAGCCTTGTCTAAGGAAGCACTATCAAAAATATCTACCTCCATCCGGAGAGGTAACAATAAACTAGAATTGAACTTAATTATTAATATCTCATATGGTTCGTTGACATGTAGCTGGATGCGCATCTTGCAGAAGACATCAATGTATCCTTGAACTAATTGATTGGAAAGTTGACGAAGTTGTAACCACTTGGCAAGCAAATTTTGAAGATAGCCTAGAGGGTAGAAGCATTCCCTCAATACCTGATAGAACGTATCCCACGACACAATGCAGTCATTTGTCGGGGAATACGGTATACCGATCTTGACGATCAATTCTGAGCTTTCCAATTGTGTTCCCCACCAGGTTTGTTTGATTCCTTCTAGTTGAAGGTTGGATATCTGCAATTTGGTGGCCTCTTCCATCTCAGGCGAGGTCTTGAAGTAAGTGGAGAGGATACGGATCCAGGAATCAAATGTCTCTCCATTCATTTGGTTGAAAAAATTAGGTAACTGAAAATAGGTGTCCAACTGCATGGTCATTGGAGGTCATTGTTTTTGGAGTCAAATCATTTCTTGGAGAGCCAGTACCAAGTCTGCAACTGGAGTTGATGTGGTTGTGTTGGATTCCTCATAGGAGGCCTCTCATCGAGGAGGCATGGTCGAAAGACACTGAATAGACCCTGAGGAGGGTGTGGGAGTAACCCTGAGAAGGGTGAAATGAATGCTCTGAGAAAAAGCATGAGAATAAGTATGAATACCCAAAAAAAAATTGAATCTGGTGGATGAAGTTCTTGGTCTCAAGGATAGAACACGCTCTGATACCAATTGATCTGACTTTTTGTGGGACTCTTGCATAATGGAGGCATGTTATTAATTGATCTGACTGTGCGTGGGAATCTTGCACAATGGAGGATCATTTTTCTCTGAATATGCGCTCTGATTGATCTGAATAAAGGAGGCACTCAGTAGACTAAGCAAATTGGGAGATTAGTTCAATAGGAAGAAGGAAAACGCCCTTGCAGGAGATAGACACCTTGCCTATTCTCTACGTTGTCCACCAAACGAAATGAAGGGACGTCTTGCTGATACGTTTAGCACAATAGGAGATGCGAACCAATTCCTTTGGTGCGCATTCTCTCTCTCAACCCTCACCTAACAAAAAAAATGCAAATGCAAGATTGTTCTCTCACTCGTCTCAGCAAAAACAAAACTCAATGTTACACAAGGAAAATGAATACTGCAGGATTCCCAAAAACTTCATCAAATGTATTAGAGGATTGTATCCCTTCTTAAACAATCAAGGTGATCTTCTACAAACGGTAAATTCCACTTTATTCTTCTACATTTCTCTGCGCAATCAGATTGGAAAGAGAAATTTTCTGCAACGTTTACTGACACAACTAACTATTCACTAAAATAGACATTGCCATTATTTACTTAGACTGGAGGATTTTTTATTACAATAAAAAAATGACTAACGTTGACAATGATCAGAAAACTATTATAGAATTACTTCTCTTTCTCGCCTTGCTTGTTGTATATGACTTGTACTCTATTGTTAGCTTCCTAAGGAAGGTTGACGTCCTTCCTTATTGGTCAAGTGCATCAACCTTATTCTCTTTCCCCTTGATATGTTTGATGTCAAAATCATATTCACTAAGAAATTTAAACCATATTGTTTTCCTGGAATTTAGAGTGGGCAACTCAAACAAGTGTTTCAGACCACTATGATCTATCTTTATCTCGAACTTTATTCCCATGAGATAATGTCTCCACTTTTTTAAGGCACGAACTATGGATTCTAGCTCTAATTCATGGGTAGCATAATTTATTTCATGTTCTTTAAGATTCCTAGGCTCATAACATATGACATGCCCATTTTGGGTAAGAACTCCACAGATCCCTTCCTTGCATGCATCGGTGTACACAAAAAAAATATTGATCTGGATCTGCAACCTTTAGAATAGGTGCACTAGTTAATAATTCCTTCAAACGTTGGAAACTTTTCTCACACTTGGTAGTCCATTCAAATTTCATTCCTTTCTTTTGCAACGAAGTGATTGGATGTGCGACTTTGGAGAAACCTTCAATGAATCTCCTATAATATCCAGCTAATCCCATAAAGGATCTCACTTCCGAAACATTCTTTGGTGCTAGCCAACTTTTGACTGCTTCAATATTCTCAGGGTGCACCGATATGCCCCCCTTTGAGACGATGTGACCCAGATAATGGATTTACCTTTGATAGAAAGTGAATTTGCTTAACTTTGCATAAAATCAGTTCTCTCTCAACACCTACAAGACCATCTCTGATTATGTGCATGCTCCTCCTCTATATTGGAGTAGATAATAATAGCATCCAAGAAGACAATGACAAATTTGTCCAGGTAATCCTTGAACACTCCATTCTTTAGACACATGAAAGTAGTTGGTGCATTTTTTAGTCCAAATGGCACCACCAAAAAATCATAATGGCCATATATTGTCCTGGATGTTCTCTTTGTTGGTGTCTTCTTCTCTTATTCTTACTTGAGGATAACCCGATATCAAGTCAATCTTGGAAAATTTCTTTGCTCCTTTAAATTTATCAAAATATCATCAATATACGGTAGAGGGTACATGTTCTTTACAGTAACCTTATTAAGTTGTTTGAATTCAATACAAAACCTCAGAGTTCCATCCTTTTTTATTTAAAAAATTCATTGGGGCACCCCAAGGTGAGACACTTGGGCATATGTACCCCTTCTTCAACAATTATTCTAGTTGCATTTGTAATTCCTTCAGTTCTAGTGTGTTCATTCTGTAAGGATTATTGGACACTGGGGAAACTATAGGAATTAATTCAATATAGAAATAAGTATCTCTCTTTGGTGGAAATCCTGGGAATTCCCCAAATGCATCTTCATATTCCCTCAATATTGGATAGTATTCAATACTTGGGTCTTTGTCTTTTGTTGGATCTTCCATATGGGCTGCATATATTTGACACCCTTTTCTAAAACTTCTTTTCAGTTGCAGAGATGAAATCTCGCTGACGGATGTAGGTCTTGGAATACCTTTTACCATCCTTGAATTTCCTTTGTCATCAAGGTATGTGAAAGACTTTTTGTAACAATCTAAGACAACATGATGCTTTTATATCCAATCCATACCAATCAAGCAGTCATATGGGCCCAAGTGGTATGATGTTCAAATCTTCCTTAGTGATGACTCAATTCATGTTCACTACACAATCCTTAACAAGCCCAAGGGTTCTACATGGGAGTATCAATGGAAATAAAATACAGTACTTGATGAAATACCTCAAGGAGGTAGTCACGAAAATCAGTGGATATTTTGGTGTATACCAAGGAAGTATTGTAATTAAATAACTAGTGTTTCATACCAATAAAAATCAAGTCGACCCATTTGGCCCATAGTAGGGAGCTTGTTTCTATACGTAAATGGATAAGAAGAGACTTGGGTTAGACAAGAGACCATGTAAAACTCTTCCTGTCTCTTGTTAGAGTTGAATCACGAGATCTCATCTGCCATTAACTAGACATATGGCAGTTGATTCAATGCCAAACCTGGAACTCATCGCCCACAAAAGAAAAACCCTAAGAATGAAATCAAACACACGACCTCCAACATTATGGAAATATCTAACAAATCGAGGCTTCCCATTGATATTGTTGTTGTTGCTTCTCGTCAAAATCATGAGGATTGGATTCAAAATGCAAACAAAGAGGTGACATGGGATGAGATGAAGGATTTTCAAAATTTTAAAATGGTGTAGGTGCAATGTGGACGTAGATAGATCTCAGAAATGCAGAAGAAGGAAGATAGACCTATGCAGAGATGAAGGGTGCAAATAACATTGAGGGGAATAATAACCAAGAGATACGTGTAGGTAGAGGGATGTTTCTGTACATGGGAGATTGAAACAACTAGGGAGAGAATCATGGATTTAGATTTCTCAATAGAAAGCTCTACTATTTTCCTTCATCCAATAATGGTCATGGAGCATTTCCACGATATTAAACCAAGACGCTATGGACAACTACCATAACTTAATTCAATCCCTAAGAACTATAGGCACTTTGATACCATTGTTAGAATACACCAAAATAGAGATCAACGTGATACACATTTTATTAATATCATACACATATAAATACATGATCTATGACCTTTGGATTCATCTTCCAAGAGGTCTCTTGGACTCCCAATGATAATTCCTTTTCACTTGTGACTTTTCATATTCCTTCTCAAATGAATAATATAAAGTACCATAACCCTAACAAATTAGGTTTCCAATAGGTTTGAATACACTTAAATTTTTCCCTTCTGTATCTCAATCCATATTATAAATGTATCATTTTGTAGGTAAGTGGGACTACGCACCCATCTACAAATCATGATTACATGCATTAAATATTCTTATACATAAAATACATTTCTAAGATGCACGATTATTTTCTTTTTTATCAAATCTAAATTCTTTGAAAATTTGTTTTTCTCCATTGAATTTAGTCCATTCTATTAAATCAAATAATATTTTTTAAATTATAGTTTATTGAACAAAAATATTCCATAATCCCCTTAATATATTCTCTCACCATTTTAGTGAATTCATTTAAAGCACTTTAGTACTAGATTAAAAAAGAGTAAGTTGTTTTATTTCTTACATTAAATTGAATTAATCATTTATATTTTTATGATTTAAATTTTATTTAGTTTTTTGCAAATTTTGTATATGATTATGATATAATCACTGCAAATTTTGTTAAAAAAAAATTAGCAAATTTTGTATATGGTGATTATCCCTCTTGTGATTTGTTGACTATTGCTTGGGAGGTGAGATGTAGAGTGAAAAAATGTTTTCCTAGCATCCAAACCCAAATAGGAGGAAGTTGGTCAAATATCTCATTAAAACATGGAGTCTCATAGGGTATTAGATGTTTTAGCCAATAACAAGTAACCTTCTCAGTCAAAAGTGTTTTGCATATAAGTGAATTGGATACAAAATAAGGTACAATATACATGTTACATAGTTCCAAGGCTATTATGTAACCAAAGAAAATCATTATCTTCAACCAATTAGATCATATATGTACGTAAAATTTCAACTATTCATACAATCAAAGAAAATCATCAAATGTATTAAATCATTAAAACAATTTATAATTATTATTTTTTTAACATTAATTTTCTAGTCCATCGAAACTAAATATGATGCCATCAGGACATGACCATCAAGTGTGGCCTTATCTTCCATCAAGTCATCCTTATGGCTTGAAAATTGAAAATGGTTTAAAGAAAGTTAATTTAAGTTTGTGAAAAAAATTAAAACACTAAAAATTCCTTAAAATGTAAAGTTTCAAGCAATGTATTTAAATAATTAAAATGCAAGGCTAATAAAATTTAGTGACTTGAACTAAGTATTTGTATTTTGCAAATTCAATTGACAAATTATATACATAATTTGTAAATCTAGATCCATTGTAATTGATTAGGTGGGTTAAGGGTCAAACTAGTATCTCCACATGGCACGTCAAGGAATTTACCAAACTTTTATATATATATATATATATATATATATATATATCATTAGGAACTTGGATGTATATTTCTACCAAATCAATATATACACCAACACATTGAGAAAGATCCTCATAAATTGCGGGGGTGAGCATACATTGTAAATGTAAATTGTTTTTATTAAATAAAAAAAATCATTTGATATTTTCCTTATGTGTTGTAGCATCAATGGCCATTGTAGGGAAAAACAACATCGTTGGGATACCCAGAACAAAGGTAGGTTGTTTACGCATGCAAAACAAATGCATTTGAAATGTTAAATGTTTAATATAGATATATAAATTTGAAATTTAAAACGTGACATTCTAGATATTATTTATGCTTGAATGTTACTACCCTCATAAGGAGCAAACCATGTTCAAATAGTGAATTCATGCTCATTGATATATGTTGTATATTGCATAAGTTTGTTAAATATGTATGCAATTTCTAGACTAAATATACAGATTCTGAATGTCACAGAAAATCAATTCTAAAATTACTTGTAATCTTACCTCATCCATGGACCATAATTGTTCATTAAGTTTCTTACAAATATCTCAACAAGTAGATTAATAATGCTCAAGCTCTAATTGGTCCATAGCTCTCAACAAATCATATGGATTATAAAAAAACTAGAGATAGTGCCCACTAAGCGATCACAACCTTTCCATTAGTTTCTTACAAATATCTTAACAAGTAGATTAATAATGCTCAAGCTCCAATTGGTACATAGTTCTCAACAAATCATATGGATTATAAAAAAAACTAGAGATAGTGTCCACTAAGCGAACACAACCTTTCCATTAGTTCAATTTCTATCCCTACCAAAGTAGCCCTGACACTCTCCTTGATAAGAGCCCTCAACACAAAATGCAAGCTAGGATTTATTGTCTAACTCTACTACAAATGAAACCAGTCTAGGGGTTGAGGTACTAAATGAGGGGTTGAACCCTAAACCCAACATCTCGCGTGGAGTTTGGTTATTCATGTGTACAACCTTTGCCAACACCACAAAGCTTAAACCCTATATCTGTATAATATGAGTTCACGTGCTCTCTAAACTGAGGATAAATCATTTTAACAAAATATTGATGTACCTCATCATTATTCAATAAAGTCATGTATGTATATAAAAAATATTCATAAATGAAAGGAGAAATACATGGATCATTAAACCTTGCAACATTTAGACATGTTTTTTCTTCCCATTGTAAGTCCATGGCCATTTCTTTTATCACCCTATTTTTAATTTAGAAAAAGAGTGATGATCCATCATCGTCAATGTCCTCTTACACATCATCTTAATCAACTAGTCTATATTGTGAAAAACAATTTGTAGACTACGCCATCTCATTCTAGAGACCTCTGATTTATCCAACTCGACCCACAATCGGCTTGAATGCTTCCTCATCCCACCAATAGTAAGCTAACTAATATTATCTTCCCAAGGAATCTTCTGATGATAGAGAGGATTGCAAGTTTCATTGAGAGAAAAAGTGTGCACCCTACAACCTCCTATCCTTGCGCAAGGTGTAGCAACAAGGTGGGGACCAAACCCTATAAAACTTTAAATCGAAATATGTGTTAAAACACATTTAAAGTGGAAAATTTAGATTTAATTTAAATATAATCTAGAAACGTGTGCAACCAATGGACATGATTAATTAAATTACTTAGTGGTTTAGTGTCCTCATCTCTAGTGGCTTGTAGACCAACAACATACCCATGTACATAAGGAATCCCCATACTAGCCCTTGTACAAAAAAACAAATTGCCAATATATCATTTGAAAATTCAACATTTATCATAAATTAATATATTTAGTTGTAATGTTGTGCAAATAGTAACCAAATCCATATAATTCCCATATGCTCAACCAAAACAAATTTGAGAAAACTCAAGATCAATTATCATGCATTAGTGCACTAGATGTAGTGGATGCATCCAAAGGGCATCTACCATTGCTAAAACCACTACTCGTGGACATCGACGATTCATGAGGATCCATGATGAACCCAATAAGACTAAAAATATGATATGGTATGGAATGCAATTCATTACCCCATTTGAGAAATCAAAGACACAAAAAAGTAATCATAGATTGTTGGAAAGGACTAGAAGATATTAAAAAATTAGCTACAACACTAAATGAGGAAACCCTAGATAGGGTTGAGTCACATAACTAAGCTCAAAGAAATATACTCACAATAACACCATACAATATTATCAATAAATAACTGGTGCACTTATTACAAAGGATTTTACCTCCTTATATATCAGTGTTCATTAAGAAAATCATTTACACTTATGAGTGTGGGATAGATTGTTTTACAAAAACAATGAACATTAACATATTCTAAAGTCATAAAGTGAATTTATTACATAGTAATCCTTATATCTATAATACCTCCCATAAGGCGTACAATGCTAAAACATACTGAAATCAAATACATATACTAAATATAAAACACATAAACTGAACACTAAACATCAATAACATCCTTTAGAATCTTCTTCTTTGAACATAGTTCCTGGAAAAGTTTGAGCTCCATTAAGCTACTTCATAACTGTCATAATGGTGTATTTGTTGAGTTGAATTCCTGAGTTCTCGGATTCCACCTCCTTGAACTCTCGAATTACGAATCTCTCGAAGTAAATTATTGAACAACAATCCACATGCATGTTGTGTAACCTCACTAGTATACTGCAATCCACATTCATGTCTCTCCAACTAATGAGGGATATTTCTCTAGATCCACAACTTCTAAACTAATTGGGAAATAATCAATTTTGATTTGTTAACTAATCCCTTCCTATCTTCAAAGTGTGGGATTCCTAAAATGAATAAAATCCCTTTTCTTCAATAGATTCTTCACCATTGTCAGCATCCGGCGGATCTTCAATCATGGCTACACTCCCTATATGGTGTCTATCTTTTACCTTTCTCTTAAGAATGCCATTGGCTTGTTGTTTACAATTCCAAGCTATATGACCCATCTCATTTCAATAATGTCATTTTATTTCCTCTTTGTCTTGTGTTGATCTATTGTGGTTTTTTCTTGCATAGAATGCAAGTTCTAATTGGATATCACCTTCAGAGGTTCTATTTTCTTCTTCTAGAAATGTTGTAATCATTTCATCCAAACTTTGTGAAGGAAACTGTCTCGGGGTAAAGATATCACTATTGTATTTAGGCGACAAACTATTCAGTAGAATAGTATTGGCATCCTCCTCGTCAACTATTTCTTTGACTTTTGCAAGTTGATAATAGATCTTAGATTGTTGACGTGACTTGACATGGTGGCTTCAACTAGCATCTTCAAGTTGAATAACTATAATTTTAGGGAAAATTTTGCATTCGTTGTTTGTGCTCCAAATAATTTCTTGGGATTTTCCTAGATATCCTTGGATGATTTGTCTAGATCTACATGGTGTAGATATGAATCGAAGAGGGAAAGGCCAATAATGGATTTTTCCTTATCATCTTTGCTCTATAATTCTATAAATTTGTTTGGATATGCATATGTTTCCTTGGTTCCTTTGACAATTCCCTAAAGGTTTTTATTCATTAATTTCATCTGGATATTCACTTTCCACTATTTCAAAACACAAGTATTCCAATAGAGGACGAACACTTTCAGTAACCACTCACACAACCAGATCAAAGATCATCACACTAATTTTTTTACGTGGTAAAACCCCTATGGGGAAACATCCATGTCCCCATCCAATGTGGCCACTTAGAGAAATTTATTAATGCAAAACAAAATATTACAGAGAGATTTACAATAGATTTTCTTACAATCGATCATCAACAAATGACCCTCCATGCTCATTAAATAGAGACCATAGACTAATCGGGTGTTAAGCCACAAATCAATATAACTGTTAAGATCAAGGAGAATATGATCTGTCAAATCACTTTATGTCGAAAACATATCGTGACCATCAGATTTCCTAACTACAAATGCATACTAAAGAAACACACTTTAATCTAACGAAACATTAGATCAAGTTGATCTTAACTAACTCCTAAGTGTCTAAATATGATAGCATCCCCCCTTAAGAACAACTTGGGATAGGATTTAAGTATTTACAAAGGTGACACAATAGGATAAGGAAGGTGGAATTAGAGGCTATCCCCCCTTGATGACAACTTCTTGGAATCCTAACATAGATCAAAGTTGGAAAAAATCTCTTTTGTAAGAGACTTTGTGAAAATGTCTGCAACTTGATATTGTGTAGGGAAAGATAACACTTCAATAACTCGATCATGTTCATGATTTTTATAATGAATTTCATGTGTATCTAAATTTGTTTGTTGTGTTGATGTTGAATTGGATATTTAGCGAACTTGATGGAACTCTGATGATTGCACCAAAGGGTGGTCAGGTGTTGTTGATGGAATCCAAACTCTAAAAGGATCTATAAAAGTCATAAGGATTATTGACTTGCATTAACCGTTTCTCGGTACTCTTATTTTGTGGAAGAAAGAGAAATAGTTTGTTGTTTCTTATAGGCCCAAGTGATAGGGCCTGAACCAAGGCTGAAAACATAACCTGTAGTAGAATTTCTATCATTAGAGTCACTGGCCCAATATGAATCCGTGAAACCAACCAATAAAGGAGTCTCCCCTTAGCTATAATGTATCTCGAACTAAACTATACCTCAGACATACCGATGTTTCCATTTCGCTGCTTTCCAATGGATTTCATGGGGTGATTTCATATACCAGGAAACAAGACCAACAACAAAGGAAATATTAGAATGACTATGAGTCAAATATAAGAGGCTACCAACTAACTAACGGTACAAGGTGGCATCAACTTCGAGACAAGTACAAGTGGCAACAAGTTTGACTCTAGCCTGGAAGACAGAATGGGTTGGTTTAGAATCATCCATGTGAAATAAGTAAAGAAGGTCACAAGAATACTTAGACTGGGAAAGAAATATTCCTTCCTTGGTTTGCAATACTTGGAGGCTAAGGAAATAGTGCAAATAACCTAAGTCGATCATTTAAAAAAATTTCTTAAAGATGTTTTTCACATGGTTTAAAAGATTAGGGTCACTACCAGTGAGGATAATATCATAAACATAAAGAACAAGGATTATGAGATGGCTTCCTACTTTCTTGGTATAGACATTAGAATCAAAATGGCATCAAGAAAAGTTGGTGTCCAGAAGAAAATTGTCCATTTTGGCATACCAAGCTCGGGGAGCTTGCTTAAGACCATAAAGAGATTTCTTAAGGCGGAAAACAAGGCTAGAGTCATTCTAGAAATAGTTGGGAGCTTGTTCCATGTAGATTTATTCTTGAAAATACCCATGCAAGAAGGAGGATTTAACATCCATATGATGGACCTCCCATTTATGTGGGGAAACAAGGGCTAGAACAAGGCAGATTGAATGCATTTTCGTTGGAGGGGAAAATATTTCTTTATAGTTAATGAATTCAACTTGAGAGAACCCTTTGGAAACTAAGTATATGATGCATACTTAGTTCTATACACCCATCTACATCCGAAAAATTTTCTTTCTTTCGGAAGAGGTACAAGATCCCAAGTATTGTTTTCCATTAAAGAGTGATACACTTCATTCATTGTTGTATCCCAATCTGGATGACTTGAAGCTTCTACAAATGTTTATGGATCATAAGTCTCTGAAACTTGAGCCAAAATATAAGAGGATCATTGGAGGTGTGAATGTGTCTGACATTGATTTGAAGGATCACTGACAAGATCACTGGTTGCTTCTCGAGTTGAATGGACCCATCTGGGAAGTTTTGGTGTTGGTGTAGGTTCTTGTTCAATGGAATCATCTGGAGGAAGGTGAGAATTTGGAGGTGGATTTTCATCACCACTATCATCATATGAAGAATAAGAGGAAACCTTAATAGGAACAAAATATGGAACAAATGCCAAAGATGTCTCGTAGGACGAAGAAGGAACAAACGTAGAATTAGGCTCGCAAGGCAAGAGATTTTCATTAAATTTAACATCTCTTCTAATAATAATTTCATTAGAATGAGGTTGAAGAATTTTTTAACCTTTGGCATATTCATAATATCCAACAAAAATGCACTTCTCACTTTTAGGCTATAAATCTTTCCTTTTCTCATCAAGAATGTGAGCCCATGCTACACTACCAAACACATAGAAGTGTCTTACATCTGGCTTAATTTTATTCCATTCTTATTACGGTGTTTTGTTTTTTAGAGCCTTTGTGGTAGTGTGATTTACTATGTAATTTGCATAGTTAATGGATTCCACCCAATAATTAAGACTTAATCCCTTAGATTGGATCATACAATTAGCCATTTATTTTAATGTGTGATTCTTTCTCTCAGAAACACCATTTTCTATGGTGTATATGGAACAATGTGTTTCATTTGGATGCCCTAGCAGTGCAATAACTTGTAAAATTGTTGTTCACATATTCATCTCCATTTTCTATACTTAACCTTTGAAGTTGATGTCCATATTATTTTTCAACAAGGGCCTTGTAGAAAAAAAACCCGTCAAACACTTTGTTCTTAAGTTTTAAGAAGTAAAATTAAGTGTGTCTGGAGAATTCATCAATTAAAGTTAAGAAATACGTGAACCCAACAAAATAAGGAGAAGAAAGCGGACCACACAAGTCATTGTGAACAAGCTGCAAAGGGGTCGAGGTGTGCTAAGAGGCATGTTTGTCAAAATTGTCCCGATGATGTTTTTCAAGAACACAACCAACACAAACACCATCTCTACAAGAAATGAGAGAAAACTTAATCACCATTTGTTTATTACATATTTGTTTCAATGAGCAATTGTTTAGATGACCAAACCTCTCATGACAAAGTTTACTCAAGTCATCACTATGAGCAATAAGAACTGACAAAAAATATGATTGTTGGAAGTATTGTTGTCATTGATGTCAAAGACAAGGAGAGACTACAGATGTCCAATATAAATATTTCAAGATGGATATTGTTGGAAATATTTTTTTTGAATTTTTTATGATCAATGCGGATATCCTATCTTTGAATTCATTTTTACTCTAAATACCTAACTCAAATGGGAGCACAGGATATATATTTTAAAAACGTATTCTAATACCTTTACAATGGTATATGGCACTCCCTCTAACTCCATATGAATGAGGAGATATGAAATATTATGGTAGATCGACCCAACCAGAAAGTACAAGTTGGACCAACTAGTTTTACAAGTTGACCCCATAAGTGAACGTAGAAACACTATAAATACATTATCGATGTGTGCATTTGAAGAGAATTCAAGCAAGAAGATCAAGTACAAGTGTGCAAAAGAGATCTCAAGTGTGCAAGAGGAGTTGGGGAGTATTCGTGGGGTTTAAAGGTGCAAAAGAGGAGTTGGGAAGTATTATTGGGGTCTAAAGGTGTGAAAGAGTAGTTTTCTTGGATTTTTAAGGGTGCGATATAAAGGACTAAGGTATATGATGTTGCAAAGTTCTTTGTTTTGATGTTGTGATGTTGTAGTCTAGAATAAATTTGGGAATGTTGTTATGAGGCTCGCTAGGGAATGAAGGCTAAATCTCACTAGGGTTTCAAGTTATGTCTAAGGTATGAAGCAAAGAGAGGCATTAAAGAATGAAAGTTAAGGGTATGATGATTTTGTGAAAATGCATGAAGTACGAAGCATGCAGGTGAATTCATAAGTACATTGTGTATGAATATCTTATATTGGTTCCTATACAAGTCTTACTGAGTTGATGCTCAGTTGAGGAGATTGGTTTCTCCAGTAGGTCGATGCCTACACAATATCTTGATGAGTTGGTGCTCAATAGAAGAGATTGGTGTTTCTAGTAATTTGGTGCCTACAAACATTATAAACATAAGTTTTTGTGGTTTTCTCCCACAAGGGTCTCCAAATTAAAATTTGTGTATTGTGATTTGTGTTTACGTGCATTTACTGTTTTAAAGCTAATAAATGATTAATGAATGCTCATTTAAAGTAAAAATTATCTTATATTGATTTAGCCCCCCTCTCCTAGTATAAACATAAGTTCAACAATTGGTATCAGAGCAGGTTCCTTTGGAAATAGTCTAACCGTTGGAAGGAAGATCTCGCGAGAACACATGGCTAGTTAAGAAGGTTTCTCGACAAACAGGGCTTCATTGTTTGACGAAACAAACTATACCTTTTGTTATGGCACAAGTTGTAGGATGGGAAAATTCCAACCAAACCACCAATTGGAGACAACTAGGAGAGAACCTACCCATTGTCACCTTAGGCAGGGGTTCTCGTCACTTTAGAGGTGAGGTAGTCACCTTAAGGGGGGAATCTCGGTGATCCTAGGGGGGAATGAGATGGAAATTTATAAGTATGAACGGATGTCCCTAGAGTTCGATTCTAAGTGGTATGAAGAGCTTGGAAAATATTCTTGGGAAGGTTCAAGGGTTTCCAAATGCTTTGAGTGACCCACCATGAGTGAAGTACCTACCCGAGACACAATGAAATCCAAGGATACTTGGAATATGTTAATTGGACAAGCAACTTAAGCTTGTTGTCCCTAATTGTAGAAAAATTAAATGATATATATAAGTTAAATAAATATAACAAAGGTTGCAATATAAGTGCTAAGCAAATGATAAAATAAATAAGAGGGAAGCTAGTGAAAGCTAGCTCAACTCATCAATGATTAAACAATAACTTTAGCACAAAAATCAAGGATGAAACAAAAAGGTTGTTGCAGTGATATTTTCATCCTTAGGGTTGTAGCAAACCAAGCTTAACAGTAGAAAAAACAACCACTCAAAACCACTTACAACTAGTTAGATATGTGTGCTAGGGTTTGTAGTTTGTTAGGGAAAAATTGTAGCCAATTCCTAGGGTTAGTTTAGGAGTTATCTATGGTTAAAGAGTTATATTTTTGCATCAATAATGAGGCAAGAGATCCTAGGGCTCAAGGAACAACTTCCAAGTGAGACAACTTTAAAACTTGAAATTTTAACACTTACCAATCCAATGTTTTCTTTCTCCAATGCAATGATTAGTGCCTTTGATTATGGGTTAATGGGGTCAAAATAAAATATCTAGAGCTACTACCTCCTTGGGGGTATAAATCCTCTTATTCCCAAAGGTAACTAACCTAGCTAGGGTTTTCAAACTAAGGGGTGTATTCCCTTATACATAGAAAAACCCTTGCAAACAAGAATTATATGCTTAACATTATGATGGAGCTAAAGTAGGGGTGTGTGCACTTATACTCCCTACCTATCCTTAGAAAAATCAACTTTGAGCTTGAATTACAAATGATAGAAATAAGTAAAAAGCCTTACCAATCCAATAGTAAAAAGATAAACCATAATATGCCAAGATAAACTACCAAAATAACAAAAGAATGACCTCCAAGAGCTAGTGCATCATCATCATCAACTCCACAACCAAAGAGACACCATATAATAGCACAAGGTAGCAAAACCCCTCAAGGGTAGCAAAAATTTCAGTCCAATGTTTCTCACAATGGGAGAGTTATGATTCAAAATGAGATCTTATAATCTTTATTTATACAAAATGACATTCACATAGTTTGTCCACATAATTAAGGGTAAACCACAAGAAAAGGGGTCAGCATCCCTAATCTTTCCCCTTTGCAAAATAATATTAAACAATTCATCTTAAATTTCACTTTTGCACGAAAGAAAACCCTAAAGCAAGAAGACACCCTCCCTTTAGGGGACATTTTGACACTAGGAGCAAGTCATTGGAGTTGGAGATGCATATTTAGGCCTCCAAAGGCCCCATGTCACTCATATAAGCCATATCCTCATGGTCAAAGTATTCTCCTCCTCAAAATTTATATGTGTGAGTGAGCCATGTCTTCACCACTAAACCCTAGCCCCTCTAGGTGATGTCAAGCCTCCAAAGATGAATCTTTTCCTCTCATAGGAAAAATGTTTTTCATGTGAGGGATAGTTCATGTCTTCTAGGTTGTCTTCTAGGCCTCCAAAGGTACATATCTATCATACTTCATGTGGGCCCTTGGAATCTGACCTGTGGGCTTGAAGCCCCAAGGAAGCCCAAGCTAGGATTGTTCTTCCAAACTCGTCCACCAACTAGGTCCTACAAAGACAAATAAGCACACCCTCCAAGGATCTCAAGTCATAATATCATGGTGAGTAAATAAAATCAATAAATGAGCCACCTACTCATGTGCATCAAAGATTACCCGAACAAAAAAGTAAGTGATCAAAGACATTATGCAACTTGCCAAGCTTGGATATGGGAGGGTTGACGAGGTGTCCTATTGGGTAGATCTTTCCCTAGGTCAAGGAGTGTTTCCCAAGTGATCCCTCTCTAAGACATGTGAATTATATGAAGTGGCTTATGGATCAAGACTCACTGGGCATGGGGTTCATGACATAGAAGGGGTTGTAGTGTCTCATTCATGGGTGCGTTTTTAGAGGGTGTGTGGAACCTTCATTTGCAATGCACTTTTTCCAATCCCATCCTCTTATCATTATTTGTTTCTTTCATGTTTTAAAGGATGATTTGAAGACCATTGTCCTGGCGTGGTGTCCATATAATGATAGTGTCACTCACAAATACCTTAAAGGAAATGAGAAGGTTGACTCGTGATGAGACCCCCTTTCTCTTAGTTTTGTAACTGAGAGCCACTGCCCTAGCTTGGTGGACAGATGATGGTAATTTCATACCGCTATATACCCATGATCATGATAGGTCGACTCATGATGAGACCTCTTATCCTCCAACTAACCCCCTAAGAATTCACTATCATTTATTCTTTTGGGTCCCCCTTTCTTACAGAGAAGTGTTTCATTGTTTTCTTAGGGGATCCCTGGGAGAATAATCTGGAAGGTCTATATATAGGATTTTATCTTTTTAGTCAACAACAATCGCTCAGGGATTTCACCCCCTTCTTCCCGTGGAATGAGGGACAACCCCTTCTTGGGTCAATGCACCCTAAAATCCCAAGAGACAAGGAAATGGGGGTTTTAGGTGATGGAAAGTGGTAAGTATGGTTTGGAATGGTACGATGGATCTTCAAGGGAGTTCCTAGTAGAAAACTCATTCCCAAGGAAGACCATTTACTATGGCACAATGTCAACCACCACGGTGAAATGGGGAAAAAAGCATAATGTCCAAGAATATGCCATGAAATTTAAAGCAGTCTAGGATACAACATAATCAAAATGCCTCAAATATTGAAATTACACTCACCATAATACCTAACTTGTACCTCATGGAGCTAGTCTTAGTGCCTCTCGAAAGCCAACTGTTGTGGTGGATGCCATCCTAAAAATCATGACATCTGTGGTGGTAGAAGGGTCTCCATCTGTGAAAGTGGACATTGTTGGTCATGTAGTGTCTTGGCACTCCATATTTGCAACCTGAGGGCCTTGAGATATGATCTCCTTAGTTATCCCACAAAATGGGGATAACATCTGGCTCCTACTTGGGGACATGTTCTCACTGTAGAGTGCATGAGAACGTATCATCTCCCTGTATACTTTTGCCTACAAAAACTCAAACAAAAACATCAGATCATCTAGGGTGGTGCTATCACCCTTAATCCATATACACAAAAATCCAAAAATAAAAACTAATCCAGAAAAGAAAATTTTAGCATTTTTTCAAAAATTTCTAAACTAAGCATGAAATCAATATGCAAGTAGAGAAAAAATAAAATGAAATGCATCTAAACAAATATGACAAATCAAGATGAAATGGAAGGAAAGAAAGATGACCTACCTACTTACCTGGGGCTTTGGGGCCCTGAAGATCAAGTGATAGGTGATGTTAGGTGATGTCATACAACTAGTGAAACCAATTGATCATCCCATCAAAGTATCTCCCCCTATGCTCGATTATGTAAAACAACAAAGATAAGTCAAGAACGTAATGATCATGATCATAAATATATATATATATATATATATAATCATGAAATGAAATGAAACTCATGGAGATGGGTGGGAGGGAGGAAATCCTACTGGAAATAATATCTGCAACTCTGATCATCCAAGGAATCTTGCCTGAAGTGATAGCCACAAGCTTGATCAACCCATCTCTGAAGAGGACTATCGTATATAGACGATGATTCATCTTCATTCACACATAAAGATCCATTGCTTGTTGAAGATTGTGAGGAGATGAGAGATTGGAAGGAGATTGCAGGGCTTTGCAGAGAAGAAGATATGTGGTAAGGGATAGCCTCCGGTTTAGAGAAAGAAAAACATGGCTTCTTCATCTGTGAATCCCTGTAGAAATACTCGATATGAAAATACTTCCTCTTTGTAGAGAGAACCTCTGATTGATCTGAGATGGCCATGTCCTGGTATTCCTCCAAAATCGAGGATGAAGGTGGTTGAGAGTCCTCATACAAGAAGTATGCATCCCCAAAAATATATGCATCACAAGTCCCAAGGGATGACTGAAAATCATCCTGAAAATGTTGCGATCGGTCATCCTTGAATAAATCTATAATCATGTCATCATCAGGCTTCCAAACATATGAATCATATACACATGAAAAGTAGTCCTCTGAAGATGACAACTCAAACCCCTTTTCTTGATGGCTACCCTCAGTGTCATAAATACAGTGTCTATAAAAAATAAGGCGACCAAGATCCCACCCGCGTCTACTAGTCTGTATGAAAGTTTCTATATGCTCATCAACCATATCTAAAGGTTATTTAATAATACCATTAGCATAAATGAGCATCTCTTTGTCTTCGCGTGTAGGAGGAGTAGAGGCATGGGCATCTTCAAATTCTTCACTGAGGCTAGTTGCTTCTTCAACTTCATGACTAGGAGGAGAGAAAGGTTGGAAAAACTCGCCTTCATCAAGTGGGAGAAAAGATAGTGGTACCTCAATAGATTACGCTTTATCATAATTCTTCTTTCTTCTTATGGGCACTCCCATCCATCGCCTCTTCATCACAAGAGTATTGATCCTTATTTCATAGTAATTTGTTCTCTTTGTCTTCAAGAGGATCTATCGTATCCAAGGTTTCCTTCAATACTTCTTCACTTCTGAAGTCATGGAATAAAGTATCATCAATATATTCGAAAGGATCACAACTCATCATGTTGTCTTCTTGATGTGTAGGAGGAATAGAGGCCTGGATGTCTTCATCAAGTGGAAGGGCAGGTATGAGAACTTTATCTTCATCAAATGTATCATCTGGATCTTCAACATGAGAAAATTCATCGGGATCTTCTTGGTAACTCTCTTCTAGTTATTTAGCAAGAAATAACTCTTGTATACATTTCATCATTTCCTCGGCAACTTTATAAGCATCATTTTCCTTTTCCATATGTAAAAGTTCCCTCTTCAAGGTATAACAAGTTCTAGATGAGATTTCATCCCATGGTTCCATATTTCCATTGACTGAAAATAAAACTCAATGGAGTTTCCAGATGAGATCAAGGGTCATCAAAGGATGGAAAGGGATAAGCAAGAAAAGGAGGGTTATGGGAAGGTGGAGTCGCCAGATAAGCTTCAATAAGAGATCATCAAGGGTGGAAAGGGAACTTCCTTTAGGTAGAGTCACCAGGAAATCTAGAGAAAAGGCTTTGGGATAGCTTGCCAAAGTGTCATTAGGGTTCGGAAGAGGATTCAAAATCCTCCCTGACAACAACACCAAAATTTTATCACACAAGTTGTAGGTTGGGAAAAGCCCACCCAACCACCAATTGGAGACAAATAGGAGAGCACCTACCCACTGTCACCTTAGGCAGGTGTTCTTGTCACTTTAGAGGTGAGGTAGTCACCTCAAGGGGGCAATCTCGGTGATCCTAGGGGAATGAGATGGAAAATGATGAGTATGAACAGATTTCCCTAGAGGTAAATTCTAAGTGGTATTAAGAGCTTGGAAAAGTGACTTGGGAAGGTTCAAGGGTTTTCAAATGAGTTGAGTGACCCACCGAGAGTGAAGTACCTACCCGAGACACAATATGTTATTTGGAAAAGAAAGTTAATCTTGTTGTCCCTAATTGTAGAAAAATTAAATGATATATTTCAGCTCAATAAAGATACCAAAGGCTGCAATATAAGTGCTAAGCATGTGATAAAATAAACAAGAGGGAAGCTAGTGAAAGCTATCTCAACTCATCAATGATTAAGCAATAAATTTAGCACAAAAATCAAGGCTGAAACAAAAAGGTTGTTGCAGTGATACAGTCATCCTTATGGCTGTAGAAAACCAAACTTAACAGCAGAAAAATCAGCCACCCAAAACCAATTCCAACTAGCTAGATAAGTGTGCTAGGGTTTTTAGTTTGTTAGGGTAAAATTGTAGCCAATTCCTAGGGTTAGTTTAGGAGTTATCTAGGGTTATAGAGTTAGATTTATGTAGACCTAATGGTTGTAGGTTAGTTTTGTATCAGAAATGAGATTTAGTGGATGAAATAGGATGCCTCAATGAGGCAAGAGAGCCTAGGGCTCAAGGAACAACATCCAAGTAATAGAACTTTAAAACTTGAAACTTTCACATTTACCAATGCAACGTTTTATTTCTCCAATGCAATGATTAGTGCCTTTGATTATGGGTTAATGGGGTCAAAAGAAAAGAGCTAGAGCTACTACCTCCTTGGGGTTATAAATCCTCTTATTCCCCAAGGCAAATAACCTATCTAGGGTTTTAAAACTAAGGGGTGTATGCCCTTATACTTCCTTAGAAAAACCCTTGCAAACAAGAATTCTATGCTTAAAATTATGATGGAGTTAAATTGGGGGTGTATGCACTTATACTCCCTACCTAGCCTTAGAAAAATCAACCTTGAGCTTGAATTACAAATGATAGCAACAAGAAAAAATCCTTACCAATCCAATAGCAACAAGATAAACCATAAGATTCCAAGATAAGCCACCAAAATAGAAAAATAATGACCTACAAGAGCTAGTGCATCATCATCATCAACTCCACAACCAAAGAGACACAATATCATATCACAAGGTATAAAAAACCCTCAAGGGTAGCAGAAATTTCAGTCCAATGTTTCTCACAATGGGAGAGTTATGATTCAAAATGAGATCTTATGACCTCTATTTATACAAAATTTCATTCACATAATTTTTCCACATAATTTAGGGTAAACCACAAGAAAAGGGGTCATTATCCTTAATATTTCCCCTTTACAAAATAATATTAAAAATTTCATCTTAAATTTCACTTTTGCACAAAAGAAAACCCTAAAGTAAGCAAACATCCTCCCTTTAGGGGACGTTTTGACACTAGGAGTAAGTCATTGTATTTGGAGATGCATAGTTAGGCCTCCAAAGGCCCCATTTCATTCATCTAATCCATCTCCTTATGTTCAAATTCTTCTCCTCCTCAAAATGTCCATGTGTCAGTGAGCCATGTCTTCACCACAAAACCCTAGCCCCTCTATGTGACGTCTGTTGAGATTTGGGTACCTTGGAAAGTGGTCCCCTTGTGTTTGTGAGATTCTAAACACATGTGGGAAGTACTTTGTACCTTGTACTATGTACTTTATGTATAATTTCACTTTGACTTAGGATATTTAAGTCAAAAGTGAAATTTGGTCGTTTTAGCCTAAAATGACAATTAATTCACTTTGTGGGTGAATCAAGGGACATAAAGTGAAACTATGGAAACTTAATTAAAGTGGGTTTTGAGTTAAGATTTACTTGAGATGATATCAACCATTGACTTAGGATGAGATGAGATGATCTCATCCACCCATATTTTAGGTTTTCTCATGCATCCTTAAGGAGGGCACATAGGGCAAAGGAGAAGCTAATTGTTCACTTATTCACCTTGAGAGATTGGTAAGGAGTGGAGAGGTGAGAATTCAGAGGAGAGCTCATAAATCTTGGGCGCACATGTTCATGGAGGGCGCAAGGCAGGTTGGAGTATTGTTTATTTGTGTTGAGTGTATTTTCTAGGAGGAGGGTGCAAGTCTACCTAATAGCATTTTGTGTGGAGCTTTCTTGTTTCTGATTTGTGGGTTGTGGAAAGGGAAAGCAAAGGGAAGTTTCCATGCAAGGGTTCTTCAATAAGAAAAGAGACAGAGAAAGGGAACAAGTATCTTCATGCATAGTCAAGGAAGGAGGGGGCGCACTCTTCTAGGGGCACACATCCCAAGGAACCATTGCAGAGCTTGTGTTGAGCTTGCAGAGTATCGGATTCCTTTATATTTATCTTCCTTGTTGTATTACATGCTTGAATAACACTATATATATACTTTCATCTCAAACTAGTTTTCCTCGGAGGGGTTTTATCCAAGGTCATGTTGACCAAAAATACCTATGTTCATTTCATGTATGTTAGAGTTTAGAACAACATTGTTTCAACACTAATAGATCTCTAGGTGTGTTATATAGCTTATGGTATTCATGTGCTAACCTTTGGTGACAAAACCATATGCTAGAGAACCCATATGGCCTATGTAACTGTAACAAATCAGCGAATAATTTATTGAACAATTTGTTGTCATAAAACAATAGAAAACCATTGTTAGACATTGAAACTTAGAGCCAACTTGAGGTCAAAGACAGACCTAGTTCGCAGCTTGATAGGACCTAGAAAATCTTCAATGTCAAGCCTCCAAAGATGAGGTTTTTCCTCTCCTAGGAAAAACATTTGGAATGTGAGGGTTAGGTCGTGTCTTCTAGGTTGTCTTCTAGGCCTCCAAAGGTATGTCTCTGTCATCTGGCATGTGAGCCCTTGACATCCAACCTATGAGCTTGAAGCCCCAAGGAAGCCCAAGTTAGGCTTGTTCTTCCAAAATCGTCCACCAACTAGGTCTTGCAAAGACAAATAAGCACACCTTCCAAGGATCTCAAGTCCTAACATAATGGTGAGTAAATAAAATCAATAAATGAGCACCTAAGCATGTGCATCAAAGATTACTCGGTCAAACAAGTAAGTGCTCAAATACATTATGCAACTTGCCAAGATTGGATATGGGAGGGTTGACGAGGTTTCCTATTGGGTAGATCTTTCTCTAGGTCAAGGATTGTTTCCCAAGTGATCCCTCTCTAAGACATGTGAAGTAGATGAAGTGATTTATGGATCAAGACTCATTGGGAATGGGGTTCATGACATACAAAGGGTTGTAGTGTCTCATTCATGGGTGAATTTTTAGAGGGTGTGTGGCACCTTCGTTTGCAATGCACTTTTTCCAAGCCCATCCTCTTGCCATTCATTGTTTCTTTCATGTTTTAAAGGACAAGTTGAAGGCCACTTCCCCAACATGGTGTCTAGATAATGACAGTCACACTCACAAATACCTTGTGAAAATGAGAATGTTTCTTGGTGATGATATCCCCCTTCTCTTAGTTGTGTACCTGAGAGGCATTGCCCTGGCTTGGTATCCAGATGATGGTAATATCATACTAATATATACTCATGATCAGGATAGGTGGGCTCGTGATGAGACCTCCTATCCTCCAACTAACCTGTAAGCATTCACTATCATTTATTCTTGTGATCCCCCTTTTCTTACAAAGAAGTGTTTCATTTATTTCTTAGGGGATCCCTGGGCGAAGCATCTGGAAGGTCTATATATAGGATTTGATATTTTTAGCTAACATCAATCCATTTGGGCCTTCAACCCCTTCTTCCCATGGAATGAGGGACAACCCCTTCTTGGGTCAATACACCCTAAAATCCAAAGAGACAAGGAAATGGGGGTTTTATGCGATGGAAAGTGATAAGTTTGGCTAGGAATGGTACAATGGCTCTTCAAGGGATTTCCTAGTAGAAAAACCATTCCCAAGGAAGACCACTTACTAGGGCACAATGCCAACCACCAAGGTGAAATGGGGAAAAAATCATAATTTCCAAGCATATGTCATCAAATATAAAGCATTCTAAGATACAACATACTCAAAATGCCTCAAATATTTAAATGACACTCACCATAATACCTAACTTGTACCTCATGGAGCAAGGCCTAGTGCCTCTCGGAAGCCAGTTGGCGTGTTGGATTCCATCCTAAAAATTTTGAAATATTTGGTGGTGAGAAGGGTATTTGATCCAGGTGGATATCGGTGGCCACCCACCTATTCCAACTGGCTCAAAAAAATCTTCTGGAAATTTACTATTTTTAGTAGTTTTTTTGTTCCTAAACTTTCAGGGCCATTTTGAGGGCCTAAATGAAGTTTTTCAGGATCAAGCACCTCAACGATATCTATAGGCTCTAATTGAGCCACCAAAATTAATCTCGTCGATTATACCTTTCCAACGAGCTATCGTAATCACCAAACAAAGATTGTATGCCAAAGTTACACCACGAGGAAGTTGATACACCAAACTACTCAAAACGGGGTCCACAAAATTGTTGGCTTTTCATCTTCCGAGGTTAAAGTTTTGGATTTTATTTATGTTAAAAAGGACTTTATAGGCTCATTGTAACAATATTCGTTTGAATGTGAGTATCCTTCACATCTCTTCTCAGAGATAAGTTGTCACCATTCTAGCGAGTCTTTCACTCTGTGTTTCTACAGTTTTGCACATTTCGCTCATTAATAGAACTTGTGTATTATTGTATCTCTGTGTTTATATATCTGATATAATTTTGTTATATTATTGGATATCTGATATATCTTTGTACATTTATTTATTATATCACCACTTTCATTTCATGCCGAAAATAATTTGGATCAGTGGTATCAGAGCATCCTACTCTTGATCATTTTTTCAGTGCATGTCCCTGACGAGGTCCGAGTATAACAAGTTGGGTCTCGAGCTTGTATCTCTTGAGGAAAATTGTTCTTTCACTCCCAAGAAACCCTTCATGGAGGAATAAAATAAAAACGACAGAGTAGACAATTCTATTAATATGTTGCTTGAGCAAGCTCTCACGTGACAGAAGGACGAAATGATGGAGAATTTTTCCCACATCCTTCAACGCCTGTCGATAACAACCAACACATCTTCATCAAGAGACCACTTTGGAGGAACCTCTCCTTTCAAGGTACAAGTTAATTTTGATATTCCCGTATTTGAAGGTTATATAGATGTGGATTCCCTAGAAAAATGGTTAAATCTGCTAGAGGGTTATTTCTTTGTTCATAATTTTTCTGACAAGGAAAAGTTAACCTTTTCACTCCTTAAGGCTTTCCCCCATGTCAAAAATTGGTGGGAAACTTACTGGGATCAAAGTTCCAAAGAGAAGTCTGGAATATATGGGGTCGATCCCACTTGGGATTTTTTTGTGGATGCGGTCAAGGAATAATATTACTGTGTTGGTAACTATGACGACCAGTACATGAGATGGACCATGTTGCGTCAAGAGAGGCACTAAGTAGTGTTGAAGTTCACCAATACCTTCCATTCCTTGCACACCAAGATGGGTATTAAATATTCTAAGCAGAATTTGGTTCTGAAATAATGTGGGGCTCTACACAGGTACATCCAAATTGAAATGGATTTTTCGACATCTCATTGTTGGGAGTTGCCTATCGATATGCTGTCAAAATTGAGCAGAAATTTAGGCACTGGAAAAAACGGGAGTTTGGGTTTGCAAATCCGAAACAACCAAAGTATGATAAATATGACCCTAACAAACAGCCTCTTGAAAACCATTCTAAGCCACGGGAAAAGAAGGCTCATGAAAATATGGAGAAGGACACTGGAAAGTGGTCTGATTTCCACAAAATCTCCTGGCATAACACTAATGAATGTTTCTCAAAAAATTCATTGCTATCTGAAATCAAAGAGAAAGATCTGAACCCGAATTCAAAATCTGATTCAGAAAACACTGGAAGAAGACATATCATCGACGCAGACCCCACTGCTATTTTTGCAACTGCAACAATTCAACCAAAAGAACTAGCAAATCCTGAAGAGGGCGAGCACCTTTTTCATTCACAAATGTGGGTGAAGGGGACCCTGCTACATTTTATTGTTGATAGCAGAAGCTAGAATAACCTCATCTCAATAGAGTTTGTCAAACAGTTAGGATTTTCGACAACACCACACCCACAACCATACAACATTGGGCGGCTTCACCAGGGATGATACCTTCGTGTCAACCAACAGTGTCGATTTTCATATGACATCCAATTATTCAAGGATGAGGTATTATGTGATTTTTACCCACTGAATATTTTTGATGTTCTGTTGGGCCAGCCATATATGTGTAAGAACCATGTCATTTATGAGTCTCAACCTCGTAGTTTCATTGTTACTCTAGGGGGTCATATCTATAGGATACCAGAGGTATTTCCAACTATTGTCCCACCTAAACAAAGCCGCAAGGTAGTATCTCATACTACAAAATTCATTTTCTTCACAGTCTCTTCAAAAGGTGAATAGAAGAACACCATAACCACTATAGCCTCAGTCCAATAACCTTTTGTCCAGCAGAATCAAGTCAACAATATTGAAGCAAAGTGCAAGGATTCCTTCTGCACAAAGTCATCTCAGGTAGCCAAACTGGTTAAAATGGTCCAACCCTTCCAGCCACATGTTCATGACAGCCTTCAACAAGATAAGAAACACAACTTCTCTAGCAAGGCAAGCAGCTTATCAAGATGTAGATTCAATAAACACTTTTCCCTCTCCCCCGAGCACTCAACGTAATGGAGACCATTTCTTCCTAAGGAGCGAGGATTTATTCAGATGGATATTGGTGGCCACCCAACTATTCCAAATGGCTCAAAATAATCTTGTTGGCCCTTGACCAATATTTGGGAGTTTCTTGGTCATGTTGACCTATTTTGGGACTGTTATCCCCGTTTTCTAGGGATAACTAGGAGATCATGTCTCGAGGCCCACAGATCCTAGACATGGAGTACCGAGAGCAGGATTGACCTGAGCATGGCCCTGGAGGGCCCATCCTACTTTTTCTTCACCAGATTTGTCCTGACAGCGGCAACAACATCCATCACCATCGGCTTGGATTTGCATCAGAGAAGACTCTTGCTCCATGAGGTAATTAGTCCAAGTATCATGGTATGTGTCATGTTTGATCGTTATAACTTTCAGATATATGCATCAGCTTCCTTACATTTCTGACAACTGCTTGGATCTTACACTGACCCACTTGACCATTGTTGGAGGGATTAACGGGGTGCCTTAGCAAGCTTGTACCCATAGGTTTTGGTTAGCCACCAGGGTGGATTTGAAGAGCCATCGTCCGCTCCCACCATATTATCATTTTACATCTTATCTCCCATACATCCATCCCTTTCCCCTAGTTCGGGCATTAGGAGGACCTATTTGAGGGGTTACACTTTGTCCTATGGGAAGAATGGGTTAAAGGCCCAGGAGGTAAAAGCAGCTGGTAAAAGATAAAAGCCATAGGAAATAAAACCTAGAGATGCCTCGCCCAAGGATCCCCAAGAAGGCAATAAAAGGCCTCTCGATAAGAAACAAAAGGGACCCAAA
>SNQJ01S0008474.1:118771-145647 GCA_010110895.2 Picea sitchensis | reverse complement strand
ACTGCAAGTCACTAGGTAAAGTCTCAGGGTCAGATCTGAAGTGTAACCCCTCCAAACGGACTAGATCTGGATCTCAAAAGCACCCTCCTTCTCTTCAATTCGCCCCACTGCTCAAGAAATAATATGACCCATAAAACTGTCTCATAAAGCACTAGATTTGATGTCCAAGGCCCTACAATGAAAACCCAAGTGATAGAATCCTCAACGGCCCTGCCAATCTCCTACAATGAATCTCTCTCCAAAGATGGTGTGCCCCTCTTGCCGAAATCCCTCAACTGGTGCACCCTCTCTCTATCTGCACATGAAATTGATGTAGAATCCTCCTGCAACTGAGTAGATCTAGAACTAGAATGGTGTGGGAGAGTATTGCATCTCTGAGACCAAGCTTGGGACAATATAGGTGGAATCGTTCACCACCGAATCGTCCTCTAGGGTTTGTTATGTCAAAACCCTCAAAACCCCCAATATTGGGCTCACTAGCTAGAAGCCAGAAATCAAAATAAGATCATACATGAATGCCTGAGAAGAGGCCCTTGCCTTTCCTTTATACTTTTTGGTTCACCTTGTCCCTCCAAAGTGACTTTCATTTTATTAATATTTAATTAATTAATTAACCTTTTTACCTTTGAAAAGCTCCTTATCTCTCCTTGTGGTTTCCCTGGCCACTGAAAGTCACTTCTAGCCATCCCATCCTGTAGTTTTGCTCCTTCTGATTCCAATGAGCTATTACACTGAGAGGTTCCTCCAAGTAATATGCCCAAAATGACCTCTTAAGTGAATTCCATTGACTTATAGTTTAAAATAGTCAAAATCATGGAAATCGTCGGAATGAAACGAAACCAAAGCCAACCTGTGCAGAATGGATCATAATGATGGAATATGATCATCGATACAATATGGACCCCACAATGCCTCTCAAATACCCCTGTACTCGCTATAACATCCATCTGGCTACTCTGGTCATCATAAATCTCTACATTGTGATGATGTCCCAAAGTGGGGACATTACAACGGGACCTGGAACTGTGATTGCTGGGAACTGAGAAAGAAGAAGCTTTGTGCAAAGATCTATCCTGAAACTATGAAATCTCTGTGTGTAGATCTATGCCCTAGTGCACAGTATTCTACTTGATTTATGAAGCTCTATGCTAAAGAAGGAAACCCGATCTGAAGAAAGAAGATCAGATCTGAAGGAAAGAAGCAAGATTTGAACTCTTGGTGCTCTAAGAAAAGTAAAAATGAGAATTTCTGATTAAAAGAGGTAAGATCTACAAGCTCTATGCTCTGATAAAGGTAAGAATAGTTAAAAATTTTAGATCTGGAAGCTTTGTGCTCTGTAGAAGTAAGATAAGTGGAAATTTGTGTTTCAAAGAGTATGGATCTAGGTATGTTTAATAGAGTCTGTCTTAGTTTGAAAACTAGGGTATTAATAGATGAAAGAAGATTTGATATGAGTAGATCTGATAAGAATAGTGACAAATATGTTATACCTATGCATAGAAAGAATGTTTGGACTAATGAGTGGATGCAAGATCCTAGAAATAATTTGTTACATGTTAGCTACCATGATCTTAGTGTGCAGTACAAAAGAAGTTGGGGATCATTTAAAAGAAAGAGAGGATTAACCCTGTGTTACAGTTGCAGAAGACCGGGACATTTGGCTAAGGAATGCCCTGGTAGAATACCTAGTTGCCTCTGTTGTCAAGCTCTAGAACCTGAAGTACTAGATTTCCCTAGAATGATTGCTAAGCTTGAAAGAATGAGTCTGAATCAAGAAAACCCTAAGGCAGATCTAGAAACTGAGATTATGGCAAAATACCAGAAAGGATCCGAGAAAGCATTGCTACAGATGAAAGAAACCATGAATAACCACTGACATGTCAAATTATCAGATATATTCAAAGGAAAAGAATGCATCGAAGCAAGAATAGGAGACTTAGAGATTGACTATGTTCTAGATGAAGAAACACAAGTGAATATCATGACCAAGAGAGCTTGGGAAGCTATAAGGAAACCTTCTATGACTCCCTCATTAGGAGGAATAGGGTTATTCAGAGAAAAACTGGTAAACATGTGTGGAAGGCTCGCTCAGATACTTATGATCACCAATGGAACTTTGACAAAGGAATATTTTGAGATTATTAAATTTATTGAAGACAGTGCCTCGTTTACCATGTTAATAGGAAAACCTTGGATTAACAGAGATTAAGCCAGACGAAAGAAAGAAGAAGAAGTTTTGGAGCAAAAGAAACAAGAATTAAAAGATTTCATGACCAAAACGATCGCACAATTGATTGAAGAACAGGAGAACAGATCGAAGCTATTTGACACTAGAGACCTTGATGTCGAAGTTGCTAGGACACTATGAGACCCATAGAAGACTAAATTACTTACTCTAGATAAAGAAGAGGTCTTACTCCTCAATTCTAGGAAAGAATCTCAACAACGCACAGTGACTATGTCAAAAGAAGATGAGAATCAGAATGGGAAAATAACTACCAAGACGAAGCTCACTGGAAAAAAGGCTAGAAAGTTAAGAAAGAAGAGGGCTAAGACTGAAAAGTTACAAGAGGTTCTAGAGGAGACCTCGCAATAAGAAAATTTGCAGAATTGGAACTTCGTCAGGATATCAGAACAACGACACATGGTACATCGCTAGGGCGAAGCAATATAGTTGTTGGGGCCGATATATCCGTTCGACTCCCGCTCTGAATGGGCAGAAAAGAAATAAATGTTCGTCATCAGACCATTAGACCACGCCATAATGGATCAAACAAGAGTTAATGGAGGCTCATAACCGTTGCAAGGAAACCATTGTCAGATTACCTATTTATCTGATCGTGCCACGCACCGAGAACACTTTTGCTAATTGAGAATTTGAGCCCATAGACTAAGATGAGTTTATACGGTGATCATCACACTCTTTCTCTTTAGCTCAGTACTGTATCTAAGTTGTTATCCGAACCTACAATTTTTCACCCTAAGTGTGCATGTCAGATGAATTGAGTGCCGCAAATAAAGTTGTTGAAGAATTTTTTATCGACTTAATGACTGAGAGAGTCATGTCGATGTTTGAAGGTATCCAGGATTAATCTACAAGAGGTCATAGCAAAGCATCAAGTCGAAGCAGCTCGAGCCAAGCTCGAGCCATTCAAGGCAGAATTTCTCAGACTAAAGTGACTTGGGATGAGTCACAGGTGAGTGTTGGGGGCTTGTTGGCCCTTGACCAAGATTTGGGAGTTTCTTGGTCATGTTGACCTATTTTGGGACTTCAACAGCCTGTCAAAGGAGGAGCGCAAGACGAAGCGAAAATCACGGGATCTTGGCCCACTTTTGGGTCCTTTTTGGGTTTTGGGGATAATGTAACGGGAATGGGATGTCGACCCATGGGTTTACCCATGTTTAGGCCTATTTTGTATGTATAAATAGAAGGATAGGAAATGTAACAAAGAGGATAATAGTGCATCTATGTGATGTGAATGTATGCTAAGTGCAAGTAGGGTATGTAAGTGTTGTGTGCATGGTTGTAAGAGACTTGCAAAGCTAAGTGCAAGTCCTTGTAGCAAATTGTGGAGGGCTTAGTGTTGTAATGCAAGGAAGAAGGATCTAGCGAGCTGCGCAAATCTTCTGTCCTATGCAGAGTAAGGGTTTGATGGCTTTGTGCTTGTAACCAATTGACTGAAGACAATAAATAAGAAGAGTTGGTGGACGTAGCCCCAAGGTAGGGGCAAACCACATTAGTGTGAATGTTGTGAAGCTCTGTTTTATCAGTGAAGTGAATAGTGATTGCATATTGAGGAAATGGCGGTGCTAGGAGTTGTATTAAGTGTTATAATCACATATCTATGTCCCAACTAAGGTTGCAGACACCTGAGTCTTGCAACCACCCATCCCTCTACCTTGGGTGAGACTTCATTTGCTTCGCAGGTGTTTCTGAAAGGGCCAGTAGTTAGGGTTTTATTGGTGTTTTTTTGTAGCATTGAACCCTGTGTCTGCCCCTGTGCCAACAAATCTTCTGGAAATTTACTATTTTTAGCATTTTTTTGGTTCCTAAACTTTTGGGGCCATTTTGAGGGCCTAAATGAAGTATTTTGGGGATTAATCACCTCAATGATATCCAAATTCTTTAATTGAGCCCCCAAAATTAATCTCCTCAATGATACCTTTCCAACGAGCTATCATGCGCCCCAAATGGAGATTGCATGCCAAAGTTATGTCCCTGGGAGGTTGATACACCAAACTACTCAAAATGGGGTCCACAAAACTGTTAGCTTTTCAACTTCCAGGGTTAGGGTTTTGGATTTTATTTATGTTAAAAAGGCCTTTAGAGCCTCATTTTAATCATATTCTTGAAAATTTGAGTATCCATCACACATCTTCTCATAGATAAGATGTCACCATTCTAGTGAGTCTTTCACTCTATATTTCTACGGTTTTGTACATTTCGCTCATTAATAGAAATTGTGTATTATTGTATCTCTGATATAATTCTGTTATATTATCGTATATCTGATATATCTTTGTACATTTATTTATTATATCTCCGCTCACATTTCGTGCTGAAAATAATATGGATCAATCTCCATCTGTGCAAGTGGACATTGTTGGCCATGTAGTCTCTCGGCACTCCATATCTGCAACCTGAGGGCCTCGCGACATGATCTTCTTAGTTATCCCAGAAAATGGGGATAACACCTTTTTGAGCATAAGGATGCAAACATACCTAATGGTCCTTGGTTTCAATATTTGGAAATTTGTTGTGATTGGTTATACATCCCCAACAACTCCACCAACATATGCATCTGAGAATAAGCCTAGTGAAAATAATGAAAAATCCATGAATGTCATCTTGTGTGGTCTATCAGAATATGAGTTTGTCAAGGTGATGCATTGCAGATTGAAAAAATAAATTTAGGAAAATATTCAAAATATTTATTAAGGCGATGACAAGGTGAAGAAGGAAAATCTCCAAACTCATAGAAAACAATTTGAGAGCCTGAAAATGAAAAATGAAGAGAATGTTGCAACCTATCTTCTTTGCGTTGATGAAATTTTCAACACCATAAAAGGACTTAGTGAAAAGGTTGAATAATTTATGATTGTACAAAATGTGTTAAGGTCACTCCCCATAATATTTGATTCCAAAGTTTCTACCATTGAAGAATTGAAGGATCTTGATTCATTAATAATGGATGAATTGCACGGGACTCTCATTGCATATGAGATGAGGACATAAAAAGAAAAAATAGCACCGAAGGAAGAAAATTTCAAAGCATCAAAGAAAACAAATGGAAACAAATCCTGTGATCGTTCTAGCCATGAATCAAATACACAGGAAGCACAATCCGTGAGAAAAAAAAAAGATGATCTGGAAAATACAAAGGTAAGATACCCTTCAAATGTTTTAATTGTTGTAGAGTAGGACCTTTTTGTAGTAAAATGTCCATATGAAAAAATGGAAGATAGTGATAATCAAGACAATAATGATGAAGGTCATAGCAATAAAAGAAAACCCTATAAACACAAAAGACGGAAATATACTAAGAATAAGAGTTTTTACTCTAGGAAGGACAATAGCTCATCTAAAGAAAGTCATGTACATGTTTTTTATATTAACAAAGAATAATTCCTCTTCATGGCCATGGATGAAAATTCTACTAATATATAAAATGAAGACAATTAGAAAGAAAAATTATATTAAGAAGAAGAATACATTGACGGAGAAGTGAATCTTGAAGCATAACTCGTTAGTGCCTTAGAACAAATAGAAAGTGATCTGGATTATTTTCGGCACGAAATGAGAGCGGAGATATAATAAAGAAATGCACAGAGATATTGCAGATATTCAATAATATAATAGAAATGTATCACAGATGCAACCATAAACACATATATACAGTAATACATGATTTCTATTAATGAAATAAATGTACAGAGACTGTAAAAATACAGAGTGAAAGACTCGCTAGAATGGTGGCAGCTTATCTCTTAGAAGAGATGTGACGGCTACTCGCATTCGCAAGAAGATGATTACAATGAGGCTCTAAAGGCCTTTTTATAATAAACAGGGATGCCAAAATCCCTAGACATCCAAAAACCTAACCCTAGGAGATGAAGTGCCAAAATTCATGTGGGCCCCCTTTGGGTAATTTAGTACATCAACTTCCTCGGGTCGTAACTTTTGCATACAATCTTCGTTTTAGGCGTATGATAGCCCATTGAAAAGGTATTGTCGAGGAGATTCATTTTAGGCTCAATATTGAAGGAAGTTCCATATTGCAAACATTTTTTCCCAAAAAACATCATTTAGGGCCTCAAAATGGCCTCGAAAGTTAAAACCTGCTAAAAATATTAAATTACCAAAATTGCCAGAAAATTGTTTTGAGCCATTTGGAAAAGGTGGGTGGCTACTGATATCCACTTGGATCAATCCTCCCTCTTTAGGAAGCAATGGTCTCCATTGCGTTGAGTGCCCGGGGGAGAGGGGAAAGCGTTTGTTGAATCTGCATCTTGGTGAGCAGCTTGCCTTGCTGGAGAAGTTGCACTGCTTAGCTTGTTGAAGGTTGTCACGAACATGTGGCTAGAAGGGTTGGATATTTTTAACCAATCTGGTTACAAGATATTCCTATGTGCAGAAGGAATATTTACACTTTGTTGCAATCTTGTTGACCTGCTTCTGTTGGATAGAAGGTTCTTGGGGCGAGGTTGTAGTGGTTGCAGTATCCTTTTGTTCCCCTTTTGAACATATTGTGAAGAAGCTGAATTTTGCAGTATGAGATACTACCTTTCGACATTTTTTAGGTGGAACAGTAGTTGGAACTACCTCTAGTATTTTGTAGATATGAACCCCTATAGAAACAATGACACTGCGGGGTCAAGACTCATAAACAACATGACGTCTCCACATATATTGTTGGCCCAAGAGAACATCATAGATATGCAGTGGGGCAACATCACATAATACCTCATCCTTGAAGGGTTGGATGCCGTATGAAAATCGACATTGTTGGCTGACACGAAGATCTCGTCCTTGGCGAAGCCACTCGATGTTGTAGGGTTGCGGGTGTGGTGTTGTCGACAATCCCAACTGTTTGACGACCTCTGCTGAGATGAGGTTCTTTTGGATTCCTCTATCAACAATAAAATGCAGCGGGGTCCCCTTCACCCACATCTGTGAATGAAAAATGTGCTCCTCCTCTTCAGGATCTGGTGGTTCTTCTGGTTGAATTGTTGCGGTCGTGACAATAGCAGTGGGGTCTGCGTCAATGATCTGTCTTTTACCATTATTTTCAAAATTAGATTCTGAATCAGGATTTGGCTCCTTGTCTTTGATCTTGGCCACCAATGACTGTTTTGAGCGACAGTCATCGGTGTTGTGCTAGGGGATTTTGTGGAAATCGCACCATTTTCTGATGTCCTTCTTTGTCTTCCCATGACCCTTCTTTTCATGTGGCTTGGACTGGTTTTCGGTAGACTGTTTTCTAGGCCCGTCTTTGTCATACTTTGGTTGTTGCGGATTTGCAGACCCGAACTCCCATTTATTCTAGTGCTTAAATTTCTGCTCGATTTTAACAGCATATCAATAAGCAGTACTGAGTGATGAGATGTCCATAAAATCCATTTCAGTTTGGATGTATCTGTGTAGAGCCCCACAGTATTTCAGAACCAAATGTCGTTCGGAGTCATTGATACCCAGCTGGGTGCGCAAGGTATGGAACGTATTGGTGAACTCTGGAACTTCCTGGCCCCTTTCTTATCGTAGTGTGGTCCATCTCATGTGCTGGTCCTCATAGTTACCAACAGGGTAATATTGTTCCTTTACTACATCCACAAAACAATCCCAAGTGGGCTCAACCCCATATATTCTAGACTCCTCTGTGGAACTTTTCTCCTAGTAAGTTTCCCACCAATGTTTGACATGGGGGAGACCCTTAAGGAGCACGAAGATGATCTTTTCTCTGTCGGAAAAATTATGAACAGAGAAATAACCTTCTAACAGATTTAACCATTTATCTAGGGCATCTGCATCTACCTGACCTTCAAATATAGGAATATCAAAATTGACTTGTACCTTAAAAGGCTAGGTGCCTCCAAAGTGATTGCTTGATGAAGATGCTCCTGATGCTAACAGAAGGCATTGAAGGATGTGGGAAAAATTCTCCATCATTTCGTCCCTCTGTCGCGTGAGAGCTTGCTCAAGCAAAAAACTGATAAGATCATCTACTCAGTCATTTTTATTTTCTTCCACCATGGAGGGTTTCTTGGGTGTGTGAGAGAGATTGTCTTCAAGAGAGACAAACTCAAGACCCAACTTTCTATACTCGGACCTCATTGGGGACATGCACTGAAAAACGATCAATAGCACCCTGCTCTGATACCACTGATCCGGATTATTTTCGGCACGAAATGAGAGCTGAGATATAATAAGGAAATGCACAGAGATATCGCAGATATTCAATAATATAATAGAAATGTATCATATATGCAACCATAAACACATATATATAATAATACATGATTTCTATTAATGAAATAAATGTACAGAGACTGTAAAAATACAGAGTGAAAGACTCGCTAAAATGGTGGCAGCTTATCTCTGAGAAGAGATGTGACGTCTACTCGCATTCGCAAGAAGATGATTACAATGAGGCTCTGAAGGAATTTTTATATTAAAAAGGGATGCCAAAATCCATAGACATCCAAAAACCTAACCCTAGGAGATGAAACGCCAAAAGTCATGTGGGCCCCGTTTGGGTAAGTTAGTACATCAATTTCCCAGGGTCGTAACTTTTGCATTAGATCTTCGTTTTAGGAGTATGATAGCTTGTTGAAAAGGTATTGTCGAGGAGATTCATTTTAGGTGCAATATCGAAGAAAATTTTATATTTCAAATATGTTTTCCCAAAAAACATTGTTTAGGGCTTTAAAATGGCCCCGGAAGTTAAAACCTGCTAAACATAGTAAATTACCAAAATTGCCAGAAAATTGTTTTGATCCATTTGGAAAAGGTGGGTGGCCACCGATATCCACCTGGATCAGAAAGACTGAAGGGAAATAATAAAAAGCAGAAAGAACAATTGTAGAAATATGAAAAGAAGGATCATGATATTGATGAAACAACAAAAACAATTATCATCCTGAAGATTCAACTAGAAGAGACAAAAATGATAAAAGAAGTGATGAGAAGTAAACTGGAATAAAAGGAAGAAAATTTCAAGAAGCTAGAGGCCGAAACCGTTTCCTTATGAAAGGAATTAGAGAAAATAATTGATCAATTGAGTAGAATCTTGAATTTTGGAAAAAGTATTGAAATATTAGATAATATTCTCAGTCACCAAAGGTTACCATTCATCAATAAAATTCTTGGTTACAAATAAAAAAAAAATACCCTTGAGGGTGATGCAATCACTAAGGTCGCAAAGCCATCAGAAAAGAAAAATGAAGAAAAACCTAAAAGCTATGCTAATATTCTCAAAGGCCCCATCAACATTGAAAACAATAAAAGGAAAGGAAATGATGACCAGTAGAAACCTGATTCTTCTCACAAGAACAACAAAAATGAGTTCATAATATTTGTTCCACCAAGAAGGCCTTTCACAACCTATTACCAAAATCTCTTTCTTGGTTATTGTTTTTCTTGCAATAATTTTGGTCATAAAGCACTAAATTGTAGATCTTATGCAATAAGTAATCATGTGAGGGACATAAATAGAGGTTCTTATAAGACCTCAAAGAATGATCATATGAACAAAAAAACCATAAGTTCTCATGGGTTTGTTGATAGAAACTATAATTCATTTGCTCCTCTACTTGATTACAATATTGAATGTTATAAATGCAATAACTATGGGCACATAGCACGTGACTATAGAATCAACATAATAAAGTCTCCTAAACAAAATAGGGAAGAAGATGTTCTTACCAAGCATAGATAAGAATACAAAAAGGTGTGGAAATGGAAGCAAGAAGAACCAAAGAAGAAAGAATGTGGACTTTCAATGTATGCTTGTTAATGTTCAGATTGGTCAAGGTCCAAACAAAAACCTCACGAGGATAAAATCCCCCTGCAGAGGTGGTACTCCTATAGTATGGTATTAAATATATAGATTGATGTTCTTGGATTGGGTTGTCAAATGGGATAATGCTAAACAACAAACCCCAAGTCTTTATTGCTTTAGTTTGTAAATAAAATGGTTATTAATAACCAGATTTCTCCTTGAATGCAACATTTTCTTGGAAATAGACCAAGTAGCTCTTTAACAATAAAAATATGATGAAAGGCTTCAATATCAAAATAAATATGTTCTCAACTTCATTATGACATCCTTTTGAAACATATGCAAGCAAAAGATGCATCCATAGTTTCTTACAAGAAAAAAAAGTGAAATGATGTTGATCACTTCAGAGAACTTTAAATGAGTTTTGCATTAAAAAATGAAAATAATTTGATGGTCATACTCCAAAAATATCATGCTAAGAAATCCCAAAATCTGATATTTCATTAAATTTATACCCCAAAGTAGTTCTCTGTGGATTTTAATACATAAATATATTACACAACATTTAAATAAACCAATTGACTAGTCCTCAGAAGTAAAGTTTTTCAAATGCAAGGACTAAACCTACATGAATAATTTAAATAATCCTAGTTTACATTACTAGCCACATATATGGCTATAAATTACCCCTATTGATCTTTCTAGGAATAGACTTGGAAAAAATAAAAGAAATAACACTCAAAAACTCAACCTTATGCTTGATCTCTTATATACAAACAAAAATCTTTGAGAGAAATTGTGTAGAAGAAGATGAAAAAAGAAAATGGAGATCTATATTTGCAGATGAAAAGTGGTTGCATACTAAAGGCTGAACAATGGTATCTTGATGATATGAACTTCTGACCTTTCTTTGATGATGCTCCCTTCTTTTAAAACTACTCCCAATGTTTCTTGAAGAATTAGGGTTCTTGTTCTTCTAAAAGTTTCCACATGCTTATTATTTTTGGAATTAATGCTTTATTAAATGCTCATGAATGAATTTAGTTCATTGAAATTCATGCCTCCAAATGGGACCCACTTAATTCTTTAATAAAAGTTATTTACTAAAAATTTATTTCCAAATATTGAAGTTGAGTGCCTAAAAAAAGTGGACTATGTTTTAATTTTTTGAACATGATAAGTGACTTATTAACCATAGAAACTATTCTAGAAGTAATATTCATCATCTCATCTTTCCAACAAGTCCTCTTGAGCGAAATTTGGAGTTTTGGATCTCACCTCGGGAAGTTGAAGTTCCAAACAGATTTCGCAACAAGTCATGAAAAATGAGTTGAGTGGTATTTTATTTTTCGGAAAAATTGTGGTCAAATTTAGCCATGAAACCTATCCCATTCTCTTCCTTGTCGAATTACCTTTCCAACAAGGTATGGATTTCCCGAAACGAACATCTATATCATGATTTATAATCTCTAGAATATCATTGCTCACCAGTCGTGGATATGGTTCGTGGATCATTCTTAGCCTCTGATTTAATTTGTCCCTCTTTAGTCCCACATGCATTGTGTGTTGATATTATGGTAGATGCGGGAGGTATTTACCTCCACGTGTAAACTTGAAGACACTAGAATATTCTGGGAAGCAAGAAGAAACCCTAAATTAGTTGTCTAATAACCCTAGAAGACAAGTCGACTCAAGAGGATAATCTGTATTAGGTTATTAGCCTCCAAGAGAAGAAGTCAACTAAAGGAAATATTATATACTAATTAAATAGGCACCCAGAATAGTCGGCCCAGGAAGTTTGCCATTTTTAGTATAAATATAGGAGGCCAGTCTCATTCTAGCAGGCATTCTCAGAACTGCAGAAGCAGCACTTGTGCGCACTGCAATTGGCCAATTTGTGTGCAATTTTGGAGGAAAGTTTTCGTTGCAGCTGTTGTAGCTAGAAGATTTCGGTTTTAGCCTCGATTATTGCTTGGTTATGGTTTGGAATCTCTGATCAACTCTTTTTACTCCTATTTGGTGCGTTATCCTTAGAGAGAGGTGCATTATCTTGTTTGGCTATCTAGCTAGGGTTTTCTTCCGGAATGATTCTCTGTCAAGGTTAAGGTGCTCGGGGGTGGATTCAGCCTATGGTTGGGTCACAATAGTGATATTGTCTATGGTTAAACGAGCACATCCATTATATTCTAAGAAATTATGGGCCCACACCTCATTCATTCAATCTAACCATTAGAAGGGAGCATAGCCATAAGGATACTAAGCTCATTGAAGAACTGTCGCTAGGGTTTCTAGCAGGAGCAGTTACCAAAGAACTATTTCTAGGGTTACTAGCAGGTGCATTTGCAGAAACCCTAATCCTCTCATTGAGGCACCTTAAGTGAAGGGATTGACCTAATTTCCAAATAGACTAGTGCGCCCTAGCCTAGCGCATCTCCTAGTACTCTCAGCAAGCTAAGACGTCAAGGTTGATTTTTTGGTAAAATTTGGGGTTGACCAAGTCAAGGAAACCATGACTTACTCTATGAAGCCAGAAAACAAGTTATATGGGGCTTCTAACTTCATAGCATGGAAGACAAGGATTTATCTCATCCTTTCCAAGAATAAAGTGTTGGATATCATGAAAGGAAATATTGTGGAACCAGAGTTTGAAGAAGGAAAAGAAAAGGAACCGCAGAACGTTGCAGTTATGGAGAAGTTCAAAGACAATGACATCAATGCCATGAGTATCATAGTGGATTCTATAAAACACCACCTGATACCTTACATCTCCCATCTTGATTCATCTAAGAAGATGTACGATGCCCTAACAAACCTCTTCTCAGTCAGAAACATTGGACAAGTAATGAGTCTGAAGAATGAGCTCTGTGACATGAAGATGAATGATGATGACATCAAAACATCATACTTTGTGAGAATGTCTCAGTTAAGAGATCAAGTACAATCTATTAAAGAGATCATTTCAGAGAAGGAATTAGTAAACATAGTACTCAATGGTCTTCCCAAGACATGGGATGCATTTTCCACAAGCATGAACACAAGGAAGGAGTATCCTACATTTAAAGAACTTTGGACTTGTTGTGCACAAGAAGAATCAAGGATTAGTGCAAAATATAAACCCCAAAATAAATATGATGATCAATCTTTCACAGCAAGGTTTAATAATTTCAGGAATAAAAGGAAGTTTGGCTCCAGGAAAAATCCAAATGAAGAGAAAAATATGTCAGAAATACAATGCTTCAACTTTCGAAAATATGGTCACTACAAGAATCATTTTCTCGAGCTAAATAAAAGGAAGGATACACATGAAGCATCAGTTGCCGAAGAAACGGAACCTTCAAAGAAGACTAAGCAGGATGAAACAAACTTCTTCTTCTAAGACAAGGTAACAATACTCCTCATAGTTCTTGTACATACCATGTTTTTTGTACATATCTTGCATATATATTTCCTAGAAGTTAATATGTTACAAGAGAAACTCTACCTATGGAAGAACAACAAGATAAGGATTTCTATCACTATGACTACAAGTCAGACAATACACATGAAAGGATGAAGTACATCAACAACCCTTGATAAAAAATCATGTGGAATATATTACATAAGTAACAACTGCAAGATAAGCCGAAATCAAAATCAATCTTGAAGAAACCTAGAAGAAGTAAAGACAGAAAGAAGTCAGCAATCAAGAAGAAATTGGAAGAATATTTGTGACACTTTATAGAAGGCAATAAGGATGCAGACGGAAGCTGGACTCTCCTAGATGGAGAAAGCCCATTATATATTTCCAAAATAAAAGCACGGATTCATGCATGAAGCAAGTATTAGGAGGGAGCTAATCCTAAATTATATGATCCATTGAAGATGATGAAGTATCTATCCATGGACGAAACCATGAAAAAGAAGCACGTGTTCAGTGTGACCTTAGAAGAAGTCTTCTTCGAAAAGAAGCCTTAAAGTATCCATGGTTTTCCATCCACATCCATGATCCTATGATGAAAGGAAGAAGTTGGAATCTTCGGGGCATGGAATCTATAGAAAACTCCATGGACCTAAGAGCTAAAGAAAAACATAAGGAAGAACATGAAGATTCCAAAAGAGAAAGAAAATACAGAACAACCAGTCATTGTATCGAGAATCACAAGACTACCAGCCTGACCTGAACTCACTAAAAGCAATCAATCAGAGGAAATAAAAGATGTGATGAATAAAAGTGTATGGAAGACTTATGAATGTAAGCATTGAGAGATCCAGAACTAGAGGTTCTCCCACGTGGTGGGAGAAGACTATGATGATTGCATGTTCTAGTAAACCAGACATACCTCTACATGAGCCATTATATCATCCACAATATCCATGGGTTGGATTTTACATCAGATGAATGCAAAGATTGTTCTCCAGAATAATTGAACAAAGAACATATGTAGAACAACCTCAAGGCTTTGAGGTATACCAGGAAGAGACTATTGTATGCATATGGAAGAAGGTTTTGTATGGATTCAAACAACTCGGTGTGGAGCCTCCAATTCATAGCAAAAGCATGGTGAAAAACCTTCTATAAAAAATATATTGTATCATAAAGGTTACTCAGAACTCAAGGATGATGGATTGCCAATCCATGAAAAATATCTCATAATGATTGAAGAAGTACCACTAGGATATGTTCCAAGTTTGACCCTTGCCACGATGTTATGAGCTAGCAGGAAACAAAAGAGTTGAATTCAACTATGATGATCAGAGCTATATGAAGCCTTCAAAAAACCAGTGTTCCAGAAAGACCGAAGTAAATTGAGATCAATAATTACATTCTTTTTGATGAAGTCTAGAAAGGATAAGTGGTTCTCCAATATATATATTCACAGATGAGCAGATAAGCAAACATTTTTGTAAATCATATGTTCAAGATGAAAGAGTTTGTGTACTCAAGTCGGAGCTCGTGGAGACAACTTCCTTATTGAAAAAGGAAGAGATGACTCCCAGGTTTGGAGGGAGCACTAATGCGTTATTTATGGACAATCATTTTTCAGTTCGAAAAATTTTCCAGGATGAGCAGTTCCTTTCCAGTTCGGAAAGTGGTTTGAGATTTCTGACGGACAGGCATTTTCCAGTTCGGAAAATGGTCGAGATCGAACGGTCATTTTCGTAATGAAAATGGTTTGATGGATTGATGATGTACCATAGACAGTGATTCCCCTTATGGTTAACATAGGGAATGGTCTATGACAGTATCTCTTCTTGACAGTCACTCTTAGTAGTGGTCAAGAAGACTGGTCCACCTCGCCGGATAGTCAATCTTTCGAAGCTCACAATTGTAAGCAGTTTCGAAGAATGGTATTTTTTGGAGGTTGGTGCAAGATAGTCATTTCCTTAGGAAATGCTCTGAATAGTCATTCCCTAGGGAAGATTCATTCTCTCCATGTTGCACTTTGTTTAGTGTCGGAGGAATGGACCAGATATGTGAATGGTCCAGGTTCAGCAATCAGGGACAGGCATTCCCTAGGGAAGATTCATGCTTAGAAATCGAGACAGTTATTCTTCCTTGCTTGAGAAGAATAGTCCAGATAACTCATCGTTGATGTTTTACTTTCTTAGGGCATATGCTCATCTAGATCTCATAGATGTGAGTGGAAGAATGGCCTAGATGATTCAGTTTATATATCATAACAATGTTTTCTATGGAGGTTGATGATATGTTCCACTGATTGTGACTATATGTCACAAATCAAGTATCTGTGTGCTACTTGGTGTGGCAGTGTACCACTGGATTGTATTTGTGTGCTACTATGGATAGACACAGTTGTTTTATATTGAATGACATTGTTTTGATCGCCTTGAAGACTATCAGTAGTGTTGGAAATGATTATCAACTAGATGGATGATCAATGGATAGAGATTTCCCAAACGAAAAATGGTTCAGAACATTTATTCTTCTAGGACATATGTCTGTATTAGAAGAATGGCTCTTGTGTCACTCTGTGGAGTGAGTGACTTATCCAACATCATGTCTTATTACTCATATGGAGTATGGTTTCGAGAGATGATGCAGCTGATGACACTGATAGTGATGATGGTGCTCATGATCTAGTCATGAGATAGTCTATACGACTATGTTGATGGTACCGGGTAAATGGTATGTTTGCACTCAAGACCATTACTTTCAAATACCTCTCTAGCTAGGAGGGAGTGTTGATATTATGGTAGTTGCAGGAGGTATTTACCTCCATGTGTAAACCTGACGAGAATAGAATATTCCGGGACGCAAGAAGAAACCCTAAATTAGTTGGATAATAACCCTAGAATATAAGTTGGCTCAAGAGGATAATTTGTATTAGGTTATTAGCCTCCAAGAGAAGAAGTTAGCTAAAGGAAATATTATATACTAAGTAAATAGGCACCCAGAATGAGAATTTGGCCCAAGCAGTTTGCCAGTTTTAGTATAAATATAGGAGGCCAGTCTTTATTCTGGCAGGCATTCTCAAAACTGCAGAAGCAACACTTGTGCACACTACAGTTGGTCAATTTGTGCGCAAGTTTGGAGGAGATTTTTCGTTGCAGCTACTGCAACTAGCAGATTTCAGTTTTGGCCTAGACTCTCTCTTGGTTATGGTTTGGAGTCTCTGATCAACTCGTGTTACTCCTATTTGGTGCGCTATCCTTGGAGAGAGGTGCACTATCTTGTTTGTCTATCTAGCCTAGGGTTTTCTTCCGGAATGATTCTCTGTCAAGGTTAAGGTGTTTAGGGGTGGCTTCGGCCTATGGTTGGGTGACAATAGTGATATTGTCTATGGTTATATGAGCACATCCATTATATTCTAACATTGTGGTGGTGGATAATTTAGTGTTTATAATATAAAGTCTTTCCATATAATTCATGTGAAGAAAATGAGCTTATGGAGGTCTTAGTGTAGCTCTTTGTGCCTTAGAAACACTCATATCTCAGTAATATTTTGGTCGCCCAGTCATTTCCCAGTCGTTGCCCAATCGACCTGTGAATGTTTGACACATCACGTCCAATCACCACCTAGTAGCCTGCCACTTTTCACTTGGATATGTTCCCAGAAACAACTTAGGATAGGAGAAATAATATTAAAATAAAAGAGGATATCGCAGGGTTACATGAAATCGGAGGTAGTTAAGAGAGTAACACTTGGTAAAAATAGTTGTGAAAATGTCTAAGTGTTAATACTATAGATTATAGTATAAGAATGGATCGATCGAATGGATCAGGGATATGTATGGAAGAATTATAAAATTACTACAGAGCACAGTGAATTATAATAAATTGACTAAGTATGAGTAATTAGTCGTATGGAGGGGTAAGAGGTAGTAAAAAGAGTTTTGGACTTAGTAAGAAAAGTTGTAAAAATTCTAAGTGTTGAGAAGTGAGGATCGGGATCGAGATCGGGAGGAGGGGTAAGAGGTAGTAAAATGAGTTGTGAAAAATTCTAAGTATGGGTGCACAATAAGGGTCACGTAAATGAGGTAAGTCATAAGAAATATCATCGACATGTGTTAAGTCATAAAAAATATGACTAAGTGTTCGGGAAGAGTTACATGAAATTCAGAAATAGCGTGAATATGGAAAAGAAAAATAAGATAAAAAGGAAAAGGGGAAATAAAAAAATAAAATGGAAAATGGAAAATAAAAAGACAACGTAAAAGGGAAAAAAGAAAAAGAAAATGGAAAATGAACTAATGGAAGTAAAAATGGAAAAGAAAATAAAAGAAAATGGGAATATGAACGTAGAAATAGTTAAGTAAGGAAAGGAGAGTAAGGAATGAAAAGAGGGAAAAATGGTTAAGTATGAGAAGAGAAGGGAAGCAAAGAGATAAGAGAAGAAGTCATAAAAATGACCGAGTATGGAGATAAGGGATGAAAGGAAGGGAAAATGTAAGATTAAAAAGGACTAAGTGGTGCACATCGAAGAAGAGGGGAGTGGAAGAGGGGCACAACAATTGGAAAAAATTTCTCATCAATTCTTCGAAGTTCTTATTGCAATATCTTTGTCGGATGATTGAGAAAAATCATGAGTATCTCGGGCATACAAACTCAGATTTTGATTCCATAAAATGCGTGACGAAGTTGAGACTAAGGAATACACCATGAGTTGATGAGCATACACAAATTCCTCCTTCTGATATCATTTTTTTTTAATTCCAAAGAGCGTAAAATTGAGGTGACCAAATTGTTTTATCAACAATGCTCAAGACAAAGGAAGCCAATGGTACATTGATAGTGGATGTTCAAAACACATGACAGGGGATCAGAACAAATTTATCATCCTAAAGGAAGAAAAATGAGGTAGCGTTACCTTTGGGGATAATGCTTCTACAAGGATAGTTGGAAAAGGCATAGTTAGTATTGATAATGGAAATACTAAAACACATAATGTCTTGTATGTTGAAGGATTAAAACACAATATTCTAAGTGTCAATCAAATGTGTGATCAAGGTTACAACCTCACATTTCATTCTAAAGGATGTGAGATAAGGAAAACAGGTTCAACAAAATTAGTGGCAAATGAAAATAGAACCCAAAGCAATGTATATGTTCTCAATGAAGTCAAATGATAAAAATGTTGTATGGGAGTGATATCCCTCTCATATCGTCAATAAATGGAAGCAGAAGCTCAGGAGAAGCATCCCTTTTCCATCGATGTCAGAGGGGGAGAAGTTGCAAACAAAGGAAGAATGGTAGACATAAGAAGAGTTGCAAATAGGGGGAGTATTACATAATCGACTAAGGGTTTCCATCAATAACAAAGGGGGAGATTGTTGGAAATATTGTTTTGAATGATGTCAAAGACAAGGGGAGACTACAGATGTCCAATATAAATATTGCAAGATGAAAATTATTGGAAATAATGTTTTTGGATTTTTTATGCTCAATTTGGATACCCTATCTTTGAATGCCTTTTTAATATAAAGACCCAACTCAAATGGGATAATATGATATATGGTTGAAAATATTATTCTGATACCTTTCCAATCGTATATGGCACTCCCTCTAACTCCATAGGAATGAGGAGATATGAAATATTTTTTCAGGTCGACTCGAGTAGTTTTACAAGTCGGCCCTATAAGTGAACGCAGAAATAGTGTAAATATAGGATAGATGTGCACATTTGAAGAGAATCCAAACAATATGAGAAAGTACATGTGCGCAGAAGAGATCTGATGTGCGCAAGAGGAGTTGGGGTCTAATGGTGTGCAAGAGGAGTTTTCTTGGAGTTTTAATGGTGTGCTATAAAGGACTAAGGTCTATGATGATGAAAAGTACATTGTTTTGAGGTTGTGATGTTGCAGTTTGGAATTATATTCTGGGAATGATGTTATGAGGTTCACTAGGGAATTAAGGCTAAATCTGACTAGGGTTTGAATATGTCTGAGGTATAAATAAAGGAGAGGTGTTGGAGCATGAAATTTAAGGGTATGATGATGGTGTGAAAATACATTAAGTATGAAGCATGCAGGTGAAGTCAGAAGTACTATGTGTATGAATATCTTAGATTGGTGCTTATACAGGTCTTATTGAGTTGGTTCTCAACTTAGGAGATTAGTGTCTTCAGTAGGTTGGTGCCTACATAATATATTATCGAGTTGGTGTTTAACTGAAGAGATTGGTGTCTCTAGTAGGTTTGTGCCTACAAGTTTTGTAATAGTAGGTTGGAGCCTATATATAGACATTTATAAAAAATATACTTTTTTGTGTTTTTCTCCCATAAGGGTTTCCAAATTAAACTCTGTGTATTGTGATTTGAGTTTACATGCATTTATTGCTTTAAAACTAATGAATGGTTGATGAATCCTCATTTAAAGTAAAAAATATCTTATATTGATTCATGCCCCCTCTCAGTATAAGCATAAGTTCAAAAATGATGACCCAAATTTGTCAAATGTGTACAACCTGGTAATATCATCAACATTTTTAGTTGCAAGAACATGCTTAGGATCTTTTAGATCCTTGATTACAACTTGGTGAGGTGAAAACTCTATGATTTTACCTTCGCCTAAATGAGTGATTTGATACATTGATAGAAGGTTGCAGTAAAGACTTGGAACACATAATACATCATTGAAATGATTACTATCTACTTGAACTATTCCAGACCCTACAACACTAAGAGATCTATCATCACCAACAACTATTTTCTTGGTGTTACATTCGTTTAGATTAGAAAATATGGATTTATCCTTAGCCATATGATAAGATGCTCAAGAATCAATAAGACACTCATAAGAAGAAGAAGTAGAAGTTTCATTGAAGGAAAAACTAGAAGCAGAAAGTGCATGTCCATGAGAAGAAGAGTTAGAAGAAGAAGAATCAATATTGATGTTGTGATTCTTCATCGCTACTTCTAAAACTTCCATCTTCTTAAAACATTTAGACTCCACATGACCATATTTCCCACAAAAGTTTCAATGTCTATCAATATTCTTACTTTTAGATTTTTCTACTTTGTCACCATTAGGAGGAGAAGTTGGTTGAGAGGGTTTGGGACCCTTGTTTTTCTTGTTGTTGTGGCAAGGATGTTTTCTCTCGGGGTTATTGGTTTTATCTTTCTTCTAAGACACTAAGGCTTTGTTGGAGGTACCTACAATTCTAATCACTCCAAGTTGCAAAAATTTATCTTAATCTTTAATTAAAGCATCACAAAAAGACTCAAGAGAGGGATTTTGGTAAGCAATCCCTAGAGCTTCTCAGGTGGCATAAAAGGTAGGTACAAACATATAATATGAACTAACAAGATTAGAAAGAATAATATATATGCATCGGTCTTCCTTCAGATATATTTTTTAGTCTATACATAAAAGTCTAAGTGTTTTGAACTTAGATAAATAATATTCAATGCAAGGAAAACATTGGGACTTAAAGTCATTAATTGGTTTTCTATATTGTGTGATCGAATAATATTGTGTTTACCAAACACAACTTCAAGCTTTTCCTAAGATTTATCTGGTCCATCAATTCCTCAAAGGTGAAACCTTAAATCAGGAGAGATGGACATTCCAATTAGTCCACGTGCTTCATCATTCTTATTAGCCCATTTTACTTTATTTTCATCATTAGTGGTTTTTTGTTATTTTCTTAAGGTAATCTTGTACAATACATTACTTCTTAATATATCCTCCATATGGGATTTCCATAAGTAATTGGTATTGGTAAGAAAAAGATCACTGGGAGAAGCCATATTAAATATGCAAAGAATATAGATTTAAAGGTTGAAACTGATGGTGTGGATGGAAAGTTCTAAAAAAAATAGGTTGTTTAAAAAAATGGCACTGAAAACGGACTTCGGATGTGAAAGTTATATCCTTTTGAAAAAAAAGCATAAACGATAACCAAATAGCCATGTGGCAAGTAGAAATTGGTCCATGTGGTGATGTTTCTCCTAATTAGGCCTGTAAGATCACTTTTAAATAAGTTACTTATGAAGTGGCCCACTTTTATAGAATAAGTGGGAATCACTTTTACAATGAAGTTACTTTGTAAATGAAAGTTGCATATAAAAAATAACTTAAAATAAAACATTAAATTTATTTAATATCGATTCAATTTTTATAATATAATATAATCTATTTTTAAGGCCACAACCAAGCTAGACACCAAATAGATATATGAGACCCCCTTGTTTGTGGGACAAGGGACCCCCTCGACGTAGTGATTTGACTGCTAAAGTCTACATAAGTGTACATACCCTACCCCTCTCTGTATTTGAACGTGTGACCTCCAAGGAGGAAACACATACTATTGACCATTAGGCCCACTCAAGTTGAAATGCACTTTACAATGAATTCATGAACTTTAAAAAAAAAAGTAACAAAAAAAGAGGCTTAAACTCAAGACCTCTTACTAAGTAAAGTAACGTTCAACCAAGTGAACTAGTGAAAAACACATTATAGTCTTAAGAAGGAGGATTGGGGGTTTTTTTGTTGTTGTTGTTGTTGTTGTTATGAAATATGGCCTTAGAGTGCATGCTCAATAAAAAAATATATATTCATGCATTCATACACACACACAAAATTCATTTCTCGAGAACAACAAGGGTTAGATCTCGGTTAGCTTACCCAGAAAGTAAAAACTTTCCCTCCATTTCTGATTTACTTAGATCGCACAAAGCACACGACAGAGAGCATATGTGGATAGGAAAACATTTTCCATTATGTTTTTTATTTGTCGAGATCGCACAGAGCACGGGGAAAAGAACATACATAGATTAAAAAAGAGTAGCAACTTGGAAATAAAAAATAGAAAATCGAAATATTATCTCTGTAAAATTTAACAAGGTCTATTGAAGCTTTATACCTCTGGATTTGACTGAAATGGCTGTATCTTGGGCAAATGGAAACCTTTTCGAGTGACACTAAAAACATTTATAGTTTAAAGAAGCACTCCAGACACAATGGAATAGTCCTCTTGGCCCATAAATTTACAAAAATGGTAGAGACTAGAGATTTTGAAACACGACTTCAAGATCTCGATCTACAATGGGAGCAGATATTCAAATGCGCTATGATACCATGTTCGACGACACAGGTATTCCAATAGAGGAAGAACACCTTCAGTAACATCTCACACAACTAGATCAAATATCAAAACAATGATGTTTTTACATGGTAAAACCTCTGTGGGGAGACATCCACGGCACGAGCCAATGTGGCCACTTGGAGCAATTTATTAATGCAAAATAAAATATTACAAAGAGATTTAAAAGAGAGTTTCTCACAATCGATCATCAACAAATAACCCTTTGTGCTCTTTAAATAGAGATCGTGGACCAATCAAGTGTTAAGCCATAGATCAATGTAGTTGTTAAGATCGAGGAGAAAAGGAGTCGTCGGATCACTCTATATCAGGAACATATCGTGACCATCGAATTTACAAATGCATACTAATGCATACTAAAGAAATACACTAACGCACTTTAACCTAATGAAACATTAGACCAAATTGATCTGAAATAACTCCTAAGTGTCTAAATATCTCAACATCCACGTATTTAAATTGAAACCCGATTAATTTTCTAACGACATCTCCATGACTGATCAAGTCTGATATTTTTCACTGCTAAAAAATAATTACCAGCGGATGCAAAGAAAGATTACGCAAACTAGAGTTGTAGATATCGCAAATCTGACAAGTTCGATCGTAGAATTGCAATAAAACCCTTGCTTCCTCTGTTGAGAAAATTAAGAAGGATCATGCATTAAATCATGAATAAAAAAAAATTCGGATCTGAGTGAACTCATTGCTAAACACCTTGGAATTGTGGCACTTCGTGGCTCTCATACTATTGAAGTCGCAAGAGTGGAAACCTTGTGTTTCAAAGGCCTGAGACTCTTGATATGACTTCCTACTCTAATACCATATTGCAAAATGAATTGGATCACTAAATGAGGAAACCCTAGATAGGGTTGAGTCACATAACTAAGCTCAAAGAAAGATACTCACAATAACACCATATGTTATTATCAATGAATAATTGGTGAACTTATTACAAATTAGTTTACCTCCTTATATATCATTGTTCTTTAAACAAATCATTTCCACTTATGAACTTGGGATAGATTGTTTTACACAAAAAATGAATGTTAACATATTTTAAAGTCATAAAGTGACTTTATTACATAGTAAGCCTTATATCTCTAATAGAAGACACAATGAAGGAGTGTTTGCATTGTTATATGTGTTATGAAAGGGATCACCTAGCTTTGAATTCCCTCTTATAGATTGAATTGACTTGAAATTTCACAACTTAAGTCTAGAGTGGATGATCACCGAATAGAGGACTCTCCTATATTACTAGAAAATATATGAGAAGAAAACATGAATTTGCTTGTTGTTTTCCAGAAGGAGAACATTGTAAATGAGTCAAAATATAGAGGAATTGAATGTTAGTGTACATCGGACATGGACCTTGGACTATAACTAAGGTTCAATCAAATGTACTAGTGTGAAACATGATTGGGAAGGCAAGAAATGAATTCACAATCCAAACCTAAACAACAAAAGAAAATCTTTTTTGGGCATTAAAAATTATTTCACAATTTAGGATGCAATATAAACCTTTTTTGTTTTATTTCCCCAACAATCACGTAAATGATAAAAATCTCTAATGATTTTTTTAAGTAATTGATTCAGTTGTTGTCCAAGAATAAGAAACAATTCATATAACTTCTTCAAAATTAACAAAAGGTGGATCTATCCCATGTTGATTGTTGAACTAGAATAATGATTAGTGTGGCCAAGTCCTTACTAACTTAGACCCTTATCTTGACTTGGGTTTTAATCCATCAATTACTAATATACTTTGATACTCAATTCAATACACTTTTAAAGGAAACTTAGATTCAAATTTTGAGATGCCAAAATAATGTTCATTCCAATATTTTTACTTTCGTGAGCCAACATAGTTGATAGCGATAAACATCATGTAAATTTCTACTTTAAATTTTCCAGGTACAATTATTATTAAATCTTTGCAGTCCTTCCATAATAATACAAATGATGACCTATAATGGTGAGGCATGGTCATAAAGGTTGGAGGCATGGGATACCACATGAGATAGTAATCATGGATTTCTTTATAACAAGGCTTCCCATAATGTTTTTGGGCAAATGTTCAAGGCATGCAGGGGATAAGATCTTTGTTTGTTAAAATAAATAATTTTTTTCATAAGCACCTCCAATTTGCAAAGTTTTCGATACATGATACTTATCGATTTCTGTGAATGAAAAATATGTTTCCTAAAACTTTGAGAGATAAAGGTTTGACCCATACACGTGGACCAGTCATTTCATTAAGTGGTTTGACCAATATTGCTAATGGTTGAAGACTAGTGGCCACATAACTTCAATCAAGGGACACACAACCTAATCAATCGATGGTGAGAGGGTTGAGGGCATTACCGAACGATTAAAAAATATTCACCAACATTTCTCTATGACGATGGAGCTCAAAATATTCTTAATATTGTCAATACAATAAATAAAATAAACCTATAATACTAAGAAGGACAAGAAATTGAAATCGACAAGTTTCATGGGTTTTATGTTTTAGGCTTTTATGGTTTTTAGTTTTCTAGTTTCCAATGTTAGGGTTCTGATTTCATTATCTTGACGTTGTGTGGTATCCGCTTATTAGGTTAAAATTAGGGTTTTTTGAAAACCAAAATGAAAAAATAAAATAAACATTGTGAAATAAGAAAAATAAATATTGTCAATATGCTTCGGTGAAATTTGTTCACAAAAGGGTGGAGGCACAACGAGGTTGTTTCTTGGCTTGGAAATGCTTGATCTCTAGGTCAAAATTTGAAAATAAAGGCAGCCCACTGTTTCAATTTTTTTTACAACACAAAAAATCTCAACAAAGAGTTGAGAGAATTTAGGAGATTCTCGACCAAGAGTTTAGGAGATTCTCGACTAAGAGTTTGGGAAATTCTCGACCAAGAATCTAAGTGGACATTTTCAACTCTTGGTCAAGAATCTTCTCAATAGTTTTCAATCATGGTTAGACAAAACAATGTAGTTCAATACATTTAACTCTAAATTGATAGCTTTTTACAATCCACCCAAACTCTCTAGAGATATATTTTTAGAATCGTGTAAACCCAATGAAACTCTCAATGGAGACATTGTAGAGTGTTTTAACCAGGAAATATAACTCCCATTCAAGTGTTAAATTTTCAAGACATTTAATTCTCCCTTGAGAGTTTTTCATAATTCACCCAAACACTCAATAGAGTAATTTTTAACGCTATGCAAACCCAACGAAACTCTGAGTCAAGACATTTTAAAATGTTTCGACCGAGAATTCTAACTCTCGTCCAAGAGTTTAATTGACTCTTGGTCGAGATATTGTGTCAAAATTTTCTCAGCCAAAACAATGAAAATTGCATTGCCTTCTCGAGCCTCATTCAAAAATGTGTTACCCATCTTCTCATGTCCACCCATAAATATTAGTGTTGCTTGCACAAGGTCTCTAGGTATGGATAGGGGATTAAGTTTAAACTGCAATGAGAAAATGTAAAGCCTATGTGGGACCATATGAATAATGTTTTCTTTATACATCCTTTTGGTTTCTTATATATGTAGAGAGGATTGTTTGGGATTTGTTATTTGTGGCATATATCATTCAAAATATTGACAATATTCATTGATCTCTTATCAAATATATTTTACACTAATCAAGTTGTTTACTATGAAATGAACTTCTCTAATCATGCCTCAAAACAATTAAGCATAGTAATATTTGTGTTGGCGTTGTTGTCTTACAATTTTGGAAGTTGATGTTGAAATCAAGTTTTGATATGTTCATGTTTTCCAAAAGTTGCTAATAGATAACGTAATCTCATCCCTATATTTGGGAAATGCATGAATAGAAATGAATAATCGCAACAATGTGTACACAAGGAATGTAATTGTCTCATGCTACAAGGATTTAAACTTCCAGTTGGATCTAACTCGTTGATCACTAGAATAGAAAGTTGTGTTATCAAGATTTTAATATATAATGGTTTTTATTTGATGAATTAAAGTGCACTAAAATCCAAGAACAATTCATTTCATGGTAATCCAGATATATGTGGCTTGCTTTGTTCCATTCATTTGAGCTCATTCTTGTATAGTGTACAAGAATTATAAATATGTACAATAGATTCAACATAATGCTTATGTTGATACTAAGAGGGGAGTGAATCAGTATCAAGTACAATTTAAAACCTTTTTCAGCTTATACTTAAACCATTCAACTATATCCTGAGCAATGAACAATAGTATAAGAGTTACACCAATACACCACAATACACCATGCACAATATATGAGAAATAATCAATAGTTATTGTTCAAGGGAAGTAATGACTTCCAAAGGTAGCTACAG
>SNQJ01S0008474.1:43174-107949 GCA_010110895.2 Picea sitchensis | reverse complement strand
AAATAGTCTAGATGACTATATTGATGCTACCGGGTAAATGGTATGTTTTGTGCTCAAGTCCATTACCTGTAAATACCTCTCTAGCTAGGAGGGAGTGTTAATATTATGGTAGTTCCGGGAGGCATTTACCCCCACGTGTGAACCTGATGAGAATAGAAGACTCCAGGAAGCAAGAGAAACCCTAATGAGTTGGCTAATAACCCTAGAAGCCTTGTCGGCTCAAGAAGATAATTTATATTAGACTATTAGCCTCCAAGAGAAGAAGTCGGCTAGAATTAATAATAATATACTGAACATACACATACCCAGAAGGAGAAATCGGCCCCATCAAACTGGCAGGATTACTATAAATACAGGGCGTCAGTTCTCATTTGACAGCATCTCAGAATTGCAGTTTCCTAGTTGGTGTGCACTGCAGTTGCAGTCTGGTGCACAGGTTTGGAGGAGGGTTGCAGGTGCAGCTGCAGCAGCAGCTAGTTCTCAGTATTGGCTTGAATATCTCTTGGCTAGGGTTTGGAACATCTGATCATATTTTTGTGATGCACTATCCTTGGGGATTGATGTGCTACTCTTTGTTTGGCTATCTAGCCTAGGGTTTCCTTTCGGAGGAATTCTCAGTCAAGGTTAAGGTGCTCAGAGGGAGTCTTCAGCCTATGGTTGGGTGATGAAGGTATCGTCAATGGAAAAACGAGCACACCATCTTCTATATTCTAACAGCAGGAACCCTTGTCATCTCTATGAGGTCTAGTTCATTCTGCAGTTGATCAATTACTCTATGTGCCTGTTACATTAGGATCAATCCCCTTACATGTGCCTCCAGTGCCAAAAACAATCCTCGACTCTGCACCTATGTTGCCTCTGCTACTCTGATTTCTTCCCTAGCTCTGAGGGCCTCTTGAGCCGACTGCTCTATTGTTGTCGCATGTTCATCCATGCTCATGGCCTTGAACCTGGTCATTTTCGGGTCGCTGTGTGGGATATAATTCGGGTATTCTTCTTTGTTAATCTTGTTGAAAATATCCCCCCATTATGGGAGCACCACCGTGGATCCAGTACTCGCCTCTGTATCGCCAAAGTCCAGAGGCTAGATGAAAAATTTCTTTGTTTTTGTCTTGATGACAGGCTCTGTCCTAGGGACGTACACCAATTGCCTCGCAGTCCCTGGAGAGGAACCTTCGCATGTATATGGTTCTTTTATATCTGGTGCTCTTGGCGAGTGTCTAGTGGTTGGCTTTCTCAGCGGAATTGTTCCTCTGAAGCTTGTTAAAACTTGGTTTTTTGATAAACACGGGGTCAATACTACCTTCGCGTTGTTCATTTTGCTTCTTTAGATGCTCTAGAATTCGCTTACATGCAGAATGAATTTGTTCACAACGGTTCAAGAGATTTTAAACAATAAATATCTTATCATGTCGCATCAGCCATTCCATTCGAGTTATGAGTGAAAATTCAATAAATCTGTCATCGAATATTTAGAACTTAAATTCATCGTGGATTGACGGCGAAGGTGCGGGTGGTGATGTGGTCTATCGGCGATTTCAAACATGTTGTTTTGATTGGTGAACGAGGTAGAAACTAATGCAAGATCGGGTATTAATTAGATCCTTAAATGCAAAAAATTTGTTCGTATCTAATGTTGAAAACATCCCATCGTGTCTCTCTTTCAGTGGGTGGATCGGGGATTGGGGTTGTGCTACAAACATTTTCTTTGATATCCTCCTACAAAAGCTCTGACACCAATCGATCTTACTATACAATGCTGATGCGGAAAATCTTACTCAGAGGTGTGACTCGGACCTAGGGAACCAAGAATGACTCGGGATAGAACTAGACCGTACGACCTTCTTACCTGGTAAAGACACATGGAGTTCGAGACCAGTGACTTAATTAGCTTGTATTAATTGGATTCGGGACTTTCATTAAGCTATTCTTTCTAAAACAAAACTTAGTTTGTCAATGTCGAAAAAGTGTCAATTATCGGCGATCGGCGATAAACCTACCAAAGTGCTCTCAGATCGGCTCCCTTGAAAAAGTCCTAATGCTGAAAACTGTATCGAGGATCGGTGATTGGGGATAACTTTATCGTGGTCAAAATGTTTGTTATGATCCTTCTGGGTTTTCCTCGATCCTGATAAATTACGTCGGGCATAGGCTATCAACAATTTATTTTCATCCTTCGTTAACACCTGTCCTCCTCGTATTTTACCGATGTTGAAAGGGATCGGCTATCTCTCGAACCTTTATGCGAAAAAACTTACATGAACTAGAACTTCCTTATGTCGATGCTGATGAAGATCAATGCTCGACGAATGGGGTTTTCTAAGTGGTTCATATTTCTCCTTTGAATTCTTTCTGATGTCAAACCTGAGCGCGTTGGGTGTAGTGTTTGGTTTTCGATTCTTAATTCAAGTGTTAAGGTATTTTAGTCATGGGGTTTCATAAGTTCAAGCAAACCTAAATAGGTGATGAGAGTCATGAAAATAATCAAAGACAAAACATTTCTCAAAATGAAATCGAATCAGACAGTGAAAAAGATCAAGTGGTACCCAAAAAGTAAAAAAAGTGATAAGGCTTTTTAGGGTGTGTTGAGTGCTCAACACAGTTCAAGACTATTTCTCTAGGTTTTCTCAATTCAAGGAACAGTTAGAGGAAATTGGAGACAACGTAGATGAATATGAACTCGTGATGACAACTCTTAATGGTCTCACAAGACGTTGTGATCCCTTCATCCAAACTCTTTGTGCAAGAAAAAAGAAACTCCAATTTGACAGTTTATGGGAAGAATGTGTTCAAGAAGAAGAAAAAGTGGCCAACCGAGAAGATGTCCTATTAAGAGATAAATATCAATCCCTAGTTTCTCATGCTAAGGGTGGAAAGGGAAAGTCTCATTTTTAAAAGGATACTCACTTTTATAAAGAGTCTCACTCTCCGAAGAGATTCCAGAAAAATCATAAAGTTCAAAGAAGGCAAAAAGATTTATCATCCTACCAATGTTATCATTGTGATAAGATGGGACACATTGATAAGAATTGTCCTACCATAAGGGAAGAATAAAAGAAGAGAAATAACAAAAGACATCATTCCCATGCAACTGAAGATGATGAGCCATGCAACAAGTTAGCTGAATAAGAGATTGAAGAATATGTTTTGTTTTCTGCTCTCTCAAGATCTGTGACACCTAGAGAGGATACTTGCCTCATAGATAGTGGTGCCTCTAAGCACATGATAGGCCAGAATAACACTCTCTCCAGACTTGTAGAGAAGGACACCCCCCATAAATTTTCATTGGGATATTATTATCAATACACGATCAAAGGAATGGGAGAAGCCACCTACAAACTTGATTCAAGAACTCTGATGAGAATGAATGATGTCCTCTATGTACTAGGTTTGAATAATAACTTACTTTATATTTCATCCCCAGATAATAAAGGTTTCAAGGTTTCATTCATAGATGGTGAAGTTCTTATGTGGTCTAGAGGAAAACTATAGAAGATGTAGTTGTTATTGGAACAGAAGAAGGTGGTTTGTACAAGTTAAAGGGTCACTCAGATGTAGCTTTCACTCACTCTATTGAAAGTCCTTATGAACTTTGACATAGAAGACTAGCTCACATAAACTACAAAGCCTTACCATATGTAAGAAAGGTAGTTACAGGTTTACCAGAACTAAATGTTGATCATGAAGGTGTATTCAAGGGATGTGCACAAGGAAAGAACACAAAGAATCATTTTCCAAAGAGAAACAGTAAAGAAGAAAGAATTTTGGAACTTGTCCATTCAAATGTATGTGGTCCAATGCCATCAACCTCTCTAAGCGGGTATGTATATTATGTCTCTTTCATTGATGATTACTCTCGTAAGACGTGGGTTTATTCTTGAAGTCAAAAGATGGAGTACTTAGAAAGTTCAAGGAATTCAAAGCCTTGGTAGAAAAACTCTGCAAAAGGAAAATAAAGAAACTCGGGTCAGACAATGGAAGAGAGTACACTTCAAATGATTTTGGAAGATTTTGCGTAGATGTTGGGATTAAGAGGGAGCTCACCACTCCCTATAATCCTTAACAAAATGGCGTAGCGGAAAGAAAGAATGGGACGATTATGGAAGCAATAAAGACTATGATTAATGATCAAGATCTTCCAATACACTTATGGGTTGAAGCAACAAGAACATCAGTATATGTACAAAATATATTATCCCATAGTGCACTTGGATTCAAAACTCCCGAATAAATGTTCATCAAAAGAAGCCAAAAGTAATCCATCTCAAAATATTTGGTTGTCTAGTATTTGTACACATTCCAAAAGAAAAGAGAACTAAGTTGGATCCTTCAGGAAAGAAGGGAGTATTTTTTGGATATGGTGAGGTCTCTAAGGCCTTCATAATTTACATACCAGGTCACCATCATATTGAGATCAATAGATATGTAAACTTTGATGAAGATGCATCACTCAAAAGATCAAGGAAATTCCAGCTTGAAGAAGTATATGAAGAAGAACTTGTAGCTTCCAGAGTTGCAGAACCTGTAAAATAAGTTGCAGTTACCCCTCATGATGAGTTTCCAGAAGATCATGATATGATAGAATCTCAATAACCTCCTCATATGAAAATCTCTCACAAGAGAAAACCAGCTTGGGAAGAAGAATTTATTCAATATGCAGAGAAGTGTGGTGCCCCGGAAGGAACAATGAGACAAAGCAATAATCCTAAGCCATTCTCCAGCTATATGGCCTTGATGTGTGATCTCGTAGAAAAGGAACCTACTTGCTTTGAGGAAGTCATTCATAAGAAATAATGGATGGACGCCATGACAAAAGAATACCAATCCATTATGAAGAATGATTTATGGGAAGTAGTTCCCAGACCAAAGAACAAAGATGTGGTATCTTCCAAGTGGATATACAAAATAAAGCATGTAGTAGACGAAAGTATTGAAAAACATAAGGAAAGTTTTGTGGCTCATGGATTTTCTCAAAAGGAAGGTATTAACTATGAAGAAACATTTGCTCATGTAGCTAGATAGACTTCTATCAGAACCATCATATCTCTTGCAGCCAAAATGAAGTGGAAGTTGCACCAGATGGATGTGAAAACAACTTTCTTAAATGGTGTTATTGAAGAAGTGTATTATAGAAAAAACACAAGGGTTTTAAGTTGAAGATAGAAAGAGTCATGTCTGCAGGTTGAAGAAATATTTGTACGGGTTGAAGCAAGCTCCTAGAGCTTGTTATGGCAGAATTGATAGTTTCCAGACAAACTTGGGTTTTATTAAGAGTAAATTTGATCCTAACCTATACTTAAAGTTTATGAATGATGAACCATTTATATTGCTACTATACGTGGATGATTTATTCTTGACAGGAGAATAAAATCTCATCATAGATTGCAAAAGAAGTTTGTTGCAAAATTTGAGATGAAAGACCTAGGGAAGATCTTCCTTAACCAAGGGAAGTATGTAGTTGAAATACTAAAGACATTTGACATGTTGGAATTTAAATCCATGAGCACACCCATGGAAACGAATTTGAAGCTTCTGGTTGATACTTCATTAGAGTTGGTTGATGCTACTCTATACAGACAGATTATTGGATCATTGATTTATCTGATGAATACTAGGCCAGATATATGATTTGTTGTGAACACCTTGAGTCATCATTGTTCGGTCGTGAAGGAGGCATACAGTCTAGCTTCTTCCTCGTGCAGTATTTTCCAGGTATGGGTTCCTTACTCTTCCATCCATGATGGTTAATATGCCCTTTGAATCAATTTTTGGTTCAAGATTTCTCGTGGTCCGTGTGTTTCTTAAGATGTTATGGGATATTGAACTGTGTATTATTCTATATTGTTGGCATTTTAAAAAAGGAATGATCATGCTCTCCTTGTTGTGTGTAATATTTGTATGGGTTTATTGATAAAATGGCAGTGAACCATCCTTGGTTGGCTTGGGTTTTGGGTTTGGTCTCTCTATGGAAATTGATTATTTTCCAAGCTCTGAGCCTTGCGCATGAGTATTACAACCAGTCTTTGTGTTTAATATTTTCCACTCCATTTTCATCTTTGTGGTTGATATTTTACGATCCTCTGGGTTGCAATGTGTTCCTGTTGTAAGTTTAAAGTTTTTTTTTTCCTTGACTTGGAAAAGCCCCGAGTTGTTAGCTATCATTGTCTTTCCCTCATTAACAATGTTTCTTGGAAAGCAGTGCACAGTCTGAACTTAATGCTCCAAAGAAGTTAATGGAAGCATTACACATGCTCTTAGTTGGGCACAGGTTTGTGGTTGGCCGCTCATATTACAGTGTTGTTAAGAGTTCACTTCATTTTGTTCCCTATTGGAGGTGGTTGACTATAATTTTGGTAACCCTCATTGTCAAGACTATTTTTACATGTTATATGTCTGTGGTCAATTTTGAAAGGCACGAGTTGTCTACGATTTTTTAGGATTTAGTCCTATGATCGAACCACCTGTTCTTAATCTCCATTTGTTGTGTTTAAACCCTAAATATGATCTTGATATCATTTTACTCCAGTCAAGGGTAAATAAGCACTGTGTGTGCTTGGTCAATTGGGCACGATTTAGTTATTTCCTTCATTTAGCAATTTTTGAAGAAGTTTGTACATGCTTATTTATGTGAAGCTTGGGCTCAAGCGTTGCATGTTATTTGATTCAAATGTTATTCGAATCAATACTTATGTTGATTATATTTAAAATGCATGTGTGTGTGAATGGATTGGGGCCCAATTATGAGTTTTAATGCCCAGTTTGATTGTGTCTAACAATTTTAAATAATGGGCAAGTGGTGGTAATCATTGTGCGTATTTCTATTGGTTTAAAAAAAAAGATTTGTCATTGGAGTATGAATGGTTGAGGCTCAAAGGGTTATTATGGTTATCATCTCAATTGCAATGTTGTTATTATGAATTTTATATAAAGTTTATATGGATGCAAAGGTGGTTGTAATTGATTATTTCTAGGCATATGAATTATTGTATTTTTTTATATATGAACAATATCCATGTTATGTCCCTGTCATTCTACCACTTTTCGCTCATTATATTCCCCTCATAATCCCAATTTCATTTTGACTTCCATGTTCTATAAAATAAATTAAAAGGACTGTGTAACAACAACAAAAGAGATAACACAGAAATAGTTGGCAACTGATATTTTGGTATTTTATTACACAGTTAAATTATTTAATTAATTGTTGAGTAGTATTCATATGTTTATATCCTCTCATTATACTGCTTTTCGTTCATTACACTCCCTCCATATGTCCCATGAAACCTATCACCCACTGCTCACTTGACGATTATTAAATGGTTTGTTATGGATGGATATGCATGCATTTCGTGTCAATTTCTAAGCCAATTTGTTATTCATGCAAGCAGAATGTCATGTATGGTTTATTAAGGGCTTAGTTACTGACGAACTGCTTCTACAGGATGAGTTTCTTCAGTAGGGGAAGCCATGGTAGAAATAAAAAAAGGAAGGGGAAACTGGAACAGAGGGCCTAGAAAGCCTATATTTTCCATTCATTTTGATGTTGATCCCTAGGAATTGAACCAGTTGTTCCAAGTTGTGTTCTTTAACTAGATCGGGCAAGGAATAGTACAACCTCGACCAGAGAGACCCCCCTTCTAGCCTCAGAACATCCCTGGCATTCATGTTCCTCCTCATGTGTCCTTGCAACCAGAAGTCCCTGTGAATGATGGATGGAGAGAGATTGTAAATCCGAATGTCTCTCACCATCGTGGTTGGCCCAATATGTCACTACCTCCTCCACCACCTGTAAATCCTAATGTTCAGATTCCCCCTTTTGATTGACATGTCCAATCTTCACATGCTAGTAAAAGACTTATAACCGATATTCCCCTTGTGTAAGATAAAGACAAAGTTGTTGCCTCCCCTTCCTCTCCCTCAAATGATTCCTCAAAATCCGTGTCCTCCCGCATGCATTTGAAGGATGATTGTTCCCATGTAATCAGTGAAATACAACCTCAAGGTTCAAATCAACCACAGGCTAATTTTGGGAAATCAAAGGTGGACAACAGTGATAAAAGAAAAATTGTCTCTCAGAGTGGCAAGTATGGTTTTTAGTTTATGAGTTTTTATGATTTGAATTGATAGAAACAATGTTGATGGTCTGCAGAAAGTTTGGACAAAAAGCTCTTTTTGGATAATGTGGATTATGTGGATATTTATATATTTTTGGATATGACTTAAATTATTTATGATATTTAAATATTCAATTTTGAAGACATCTAAGGGAGTTTGAAGATATCTGAGTTACAAGGGTGGCATGTGTTGAAATGATTATCCATTTGTGTTATATTTTATAATTTGAAAATAAGGAAAGACAGGAGTCACAAGGGGTCCCACCTACCTAGTTATTATTAATTAAAGACCCTTAAATATTATTATTAGTATTATTTCTCCTAAACTAAATTAGTTAAGTCAAACTGACTTAACTAAAGAAAGTATTTGACCTAATTCAACTTATTTGGAAAGCATAAAAGCTAAATGAGAAGAAGAAATAGAGGGAGAATAGAAGGAGAAAGGAAGACTAAGGTTTGTTTTTTTTTATTTCATGAGATGGATCAGTTTTCATTCATTCTTGAGTTTATTCAAAATCTAATTCTCTTTTTGACATCAGGGTCTTATTGTAGACAGCAAGGTTCAAAACTCAACCAAATCATTCAGATGTTTTTGTTAGAGGTGTTGATCCATCCTTGATAGTCTGTGTATTCTTTTCTATTTGTGGTTTAAGTTTCATAGCTGATAAAGGATATTTTGTAGAGTCAAATTGGCAACAGTTTGTGGCAAGTTGATCCAAATTATAAATTTCGATTTTTACTTCTTGTCATATTCCTTTTGTATGGTTTTCATCAGGGATATCTAAATTAGACTTTGGTCCATGCCCTCGCAGGGATTTCGTAAAGAGAAAAACACTTTTGATATCTCGGAATAAAATAAATCAGATTGTTATTATGTCTCATTTGTGTGTACTTATGACTTGGTTACTTTTGTTTTTTGACCTCCATATTTACTTTCTGTAATCTATATACATTTCAGAAACTTATATAAAATTTTATGTTATTTTGCAACATTCTTTTTATTAATAAATCAGCCTAAACCCTTGTAATTAATACTTGCGGATTGGGAAAATATTTTGAGGCTATAAAACATATGGTGATATTCCCGACTATCTTTTCCTAGCCAGGAAAGATTCGAAAATGATTGAGTAAGGTAATTCATACATTTTCCTCAACATTTATTTTGGCGACCATACTGGGGAGATCTTCCATATCTCTCTGGTTGTTTGTATTCAGCATTATCATTGAATATTTATGCTTTCGATTCTTTGATTGTTTTATTTTCTTCATGACAGTACATGTTACAAGGAAGCCCAATATTGAGCCTGGACTTAAAGACCAAACCAGCATTTCTTTAACTTTATTCAATATCATCTTAGAAACCGCTAATACTCGGGCTGAGCTTGAACGCTCGTGGGCAGTAATTGAACAAGACATAAGTGTTCGAGAACGTTGGGAGGCCATGCAAAGGCAGCCTAGGAATCATCTATAGCTTTATTTTTCCTAAAGTTTTGATCTTCTTTTCATGTCCTTAAACCCTCGCATCTCTAGGAGAAGAAGAGGTGTATCTCCTGAAATCACCTCTATCGCTGAAATAAGAAGAAGAAACGTTATTTTGTCAACCCAACAAGGTATGCTAAGGAGAACTTTGTTTTATTTAGCTAGTTCATCTTTCTCTCCCTTACCCATCAATCACAAAATGGCATATGTGGGTGGCTCTGGTGGCACTGGAGGTGCTTCTTCATCTCAACCTTCAACCTCGTCAGTGATTGGTGGCTTGTATAGCCATCAATTCCCTGTCCAATCTACTACAAACCCCACCAAGGTCATAAAGAAGTATGGACTTTTCAATTCGAAGAAGATGCTACCACTACTTCGTGGCATGTATCCTCTCCTCTGAGCCTAGTACATGTTACTTGTCCACTTCCAAAATTAAAAGAGAATCTCCCTAGGTTTTCAGGAAATAACACAGTCACTATAAATTAACACTTGGTGGCATTCTCTAATGCCTCTCACAATATATAAGCTAATGACAATGATACTTGTATGCGTTTATTTGTTAATTCCCTTGAAGGGAAAGCAACAACAGATTTATTTGATCTCCCTCCCAAGATTCTTTCCACTTGGAAAGAGTTAGTTTATTGGTTCAAATCTACTTATGGGCAGTCTAAGAGCCCATCTGAAGAATTACGGGAATACAATAACATTGCGTACAAATATGGTGAGACTATCAAGTCTTTCAACCTACGTTTCACCAAGTTGTATAATCAAATTCCTGAAATTATTCGCCCTCAGATCCAAGCCGCTTTTATGCATTACTATAATGTTTTGCCTTCCCCTTATCGTCATAGGCTTGAAGAAAAAGCTATTGACAATCTTGGTTCCGCTCTGCATACTTGTCTAGAGTATGAAGAACAGCTGGAAAGAACAGGTCTTCCCAAGGGAGACTCAATTAAACAAACGAACATATCTTCCTCTTACAACTTGTACAGTATATGAATAATCGAATGATAGCATATGAGAGAAAAGGAAATGTCCCTTCACTTACTCTTGGGGCCTCATCTTCTTCTTCACCACCTTTTAGGAATCCCAATGAAAACAAATTTCAGCCCAAAGCCATCATGCCTCGCAGTTGGTGTAACTTTTGCGAGGAACATCACGAGGAAAGTACTTGTGAGGTAAAGAAGAGTGCCATAGATAAAATCTTTGGCAAAATGAAAGAAACTACCATTGTTGCTATAGATTTCGCAAAACCAGAGGATGTCATGATCATAAACACTAGGAATGAATCCTTTGCTTCAAAAGGAAAATATGGTCCCTCTCATACTTCTTCTAGCCCAAGCTCATCTTCGCAAGTTGTTGTTGAAAAAGCTACCAAGAATCTCGACAGTCAAGGAAGTCCCTCCCCTCTTCCCTCTTCCAAATACAACATTCTCAACCATTGGCTAATATCAAGGTCGATGCTACTCTTCTGGACATGGTTGTCATCCTTGAGCAACAAAAGCATCTGAAAAATTTCATGGAAGGAAAAACTTCCACCATATCCAATCTCTCTGAAGAGGTTAAAGAAAAGGATTCTAGTGTAAATAAAGTAGGTGTAAATATCTTTAGACATCCTGTAAAAAATTCTCCATTTTTCATTTATGTAAAGATTATGGACAAAATATCCCATTGTTGTCTAATTGACGGTGGTTCGCACCCAAGCGTAATGTCAAAAACTATTATGAAAGAGTTAGGCTTGTCTTGTACCAATGAAAATGCTAGAAGCATGATCTCTTATAATAGTCTACAAAAATCAACCATAGGTGAAATCAAAGATGTGACTTTGGTTCTGTGCGCGCACCCTGAAATAAGGATAGCCCTTAATATTCAGGTAATTGACATGTCAGTGAGTAATTATTCAATCATCTTAGGAATAGACTAGCAAGCTTTGACAGGTGGATATCTCTCACTCGATGAGACACACTTATTCGTTCCTCGGAATGGGAAGAACATAATAGTCCTAAGGGAGGGAAGAATTTCACCATATATAGAAATCATTCCACAGGCTAATGTAAACTATGTTGAGGAGGAATTAGGAGTGTACTCCATCTTTGTCGATGAGGATAACACTACCTTGGAACAAATTGACCTGGAGGATGGGTTGTGGCATATGCACTTTGATGGTTCATTCTCCAACGAAGGTAATGGAGCTGGAATTATCTTGTACTCACTTGTAGGTAAGATTCACAACTTTTCTCATAGGTTAGAGTTTGCTTGCACAAACAACGTCACCGAATTTGAAGCATTATTGCTAGGCATTGAAAATGCCTATAATCTGGGTTGTGGACACCTTACAGTTTTTGGGGACTCTGAGCTTGTTGTGAATCTTGTACGTAAAATATATTCTCCTAGAAACAAGTTAATGAAACGTTACACCCAAACTGTTTGGGTTCTTATCTCGAACTTATTATCATTTAACATCACTCATGTTAAAAGGGAATTGAATTCAATGGCTGGCAGTTAGTTGTTTTTGCAACGTCTCCTACTCGGCAACTTCTACCACAAAGACCTGATTGCACTTTTCAATCCTTATATAGTCCCCATATCCATGACATTGTAGAGTCATGGCAGGTCTTCCCTAATGATGAAAACATCCGTGCTTTCATACAAAATGAACCATATAAGCCCAAGGAAATTATATCCATGGAAAACAACAAAATTTTGAAGGGCTTGACTCCTATAGAAAGTTCATTTTCATCGAGTGATGTAGGCAACAAAGAAAAGCATAAAGAAGAGGAGTCAAAAAGGAAAGTGGGTGAAACCATTTCCTTCAACATTGGAACACCCGATTCTCCAAAGAATGTTAAGATAGGTGCCCAATGCACTGATGAAGAAAGGTTGAAATTCATTGAGTTACTTCATGAATTTCAAGATGTTTTTGTTTGGTCTTATGAGGATCTTTGTGGTTTTGATCCTGCTCTTATACAACATGTCATACCTATCAAGGAAGGCATAAAACCGGTTAGGAAAAAACAAAGTCCCATTAACCTCGCACTTGAAGCAACTATTAGGAAGGAGTTGGAAAAACTTTTGAAGGCTGGGGTAATTTTCCCTATTAAGTATTCTGAGTGGGTTTCTAATTTGGTTCTCGTTCGGAAAACAATGATTCAGATCTGATTGTGCATTGATTTTCGTGCATTAAATAGAGAGAGCATAAAAGACCATTTTTCTCTCCCTAATATGGAAATGATTTTGCAGCAAGTTCAGGGTCACAAATGATGTCCTTACTTGACGGTTTTTCTGGTTATAATCAAATCAAGGTAAAAAGGACAGATAAATACAAAACCATTTTCATTACACGTTGCGGCACATTTGCTTATGAACACATGCATTTTGGTTTATTTAATGCAGGTGCCACTTTCCAAAGAGCTATGCAGATAGCTTTTGACGATTTGATCAGTAAGATTATTCATATTTATTTTGATGACTTGACTATATATTCAAAGAACCGATTGGATCATTTTGGTCATCTTAGAAAGGTTCTCATGTGATGCAGAAAATTTGGCATTTCTTTAAATCCTTCTAAGTCTATTTTTGATGTTACTAAGGGTAAGCTCCTTGGGCACTTTGTCTTTGATTCAGGAATAAACATAGATCCTGAAAGGATTGTTGTTATTCTAAACCTTCCTGCCCCCACTTCCAAAAAGGAGGTTCAAGCCTTTATGGGCATTATCAACTTTGTTCGTAGGTTTGTTCCTGATTTTGTTGTAATGGTCAAACCAATTCACAATCTTATCAAGCAAGATCACTCATTTTCTTGGACTGATGACGTTGAGAATGCTTGCGTAAGGATTAAGAAGGCAATCAATTCTGCATTGGTTTTGGCGAAGCCGTATTTTGAGAAAGAGTTTATTATATACACTAATGCCACAAAGGAAGCAATCTCTGCTATCCTCGTACAATGTGATGACTAAAATAACGAAAAATCAGTAGCTTACATGAATCAAAGCTTATCAGATGATGAATTCAAATATTCTTATATCAAAAAACATGTTTTTTCTCTTGTTAAGGTTGTGGAAAAATTTCACCACTTTATCTTAGGCAAGCACACACTAGTAAAAGCCCCTTTACCTGCGGTCAAGTTTTTTCTCTCACTGACTTATCTTTCAGGGAAGTTTGCACATTGGCTTGCCAAGATCCAGGAGCATTATTTAACCATCATGACTTCAAAAACCATTAAGGGGCGTGACCTAGCCCTTCACTTCGCTCAACACATTGAAGCAAGTGAAGAAGTTGATGAACAAGATAACCCTTTGTCAGCGGTATTTTACATTGATAGTCAAATTCTTCCTATAGTTGAACATCCCTGGTATAAAAATCTAGTGTATTACTTGCAAAATCAAAGATGTCCAGATAGCTTAGATACTCACCAAATAAGAAGGCTCTGTCCTGAATCTTCCAAATAGGTCATTTTAGGAGATTTGTCGATGGTATATTACTTCGTTGTGTAAATAATGAGGAAGCACAAAATTGTTACAGGAAACCCATGGATCTTCAGATTCTGTTATTCATGTGGGTGGCCACTTTTCTGCTAAAACTATTGCTTTTAAAATCATTAGAAAAGGGTAATATTGACCTTCAATTTTTCGATATTCTTATAATTTTTCAAGATCTTGTGACAAGTGCTAGAAGTTCGTTGGGAAAGAACGTCTTTTTGCCATGCCTTTACAACTTGTCCTCCATGACTTTCCTTTTTCAAAATGGGGTCTTGACTTTATCGGTCCTATTAATCCTCCATCTTCAGTAGGGCAAGTTTTCATCTTGATAGCCACATATTATTTTACGAAATGGACTGAAGTTGTCCCACTTAAGCATTCGCAGGATGAGCAGGTTATTTTTTTCCTTGAAACTAATATTTTCTCCAGATTTGGCCTTCCTTTAGAGATTATTACAGAAAACGGTTCCGCTTTTATTTCTGTTAAGTTGACTTAGTTTCTAGCTAAACTGAGAGTTAAACATTTTACCTCATCAGCATATTCTCCTCAAGGAAATGGGCACGCTGAGTCTACCAACAAAAATCAGATTAGAATTATCAAGAGGCTCATTGAAGATAAGCCTCGCTAATGGCACACCCTCCTCACTTACGCCCTTTGGGAAGATCACACTACTACCAAGGTACGCACACGTTGCACTCCCTTTCAGCGTGTTTATGGTCAAGAAGTTATTTTGCCTACCGAGTTGGAACTTTCTTCTCTACGGTTGATGCTACAGATTGAAGAATTGAATTCTTATAATATCCCTCAAAGGATAAATGCATTGTTGGATTTAGAGGAACAAAGGATGTTTTCCTTAGAGAACATAAAGAAAAGACAACAAACTGTAAATAAATATTTCAATAAAAGCGCAAAAGATGTCATATTTAAGGTCAATGAGAAAGTCTTGTTGTGGGATTCAGCTCATGTTGATAGAGGAAGGCATTCAAAGTTTCAAAACTTATGGTTCGGTCCTTTTAAAATCTCTTTTGTCCTAGGCGCAAATTCTTATCTTCTAAAGGACTTGGAAGAGCGATTATTCTCCTATAGCACCAATGGTTCCCACTTGAAACACTATGTGGAACTAGTTTGAAAGTTAAAACATTGTATGGAAAACACTTTTGTATTATAGTTTATGTTTTACTGCTTTGATTTTGTTTTGTTGTTTTATTTTTTTCTGTTGTTTTATTTATGTTGTTTTTCTTTTATCTAATTTATTTTCGTTCCAGAAATAAAATTATGGATCAGTTTTTCCACAGCGATATTATTTTGCAAGTATTGTTAATCAATAACAATCAAGTTACACAACTATCATGATGTCCCTCCTTGAAGACATCATTGAAATTGCTATCTGCTTCCAGTATTGTTGTTAGATAAGATAATTGGTTTTTCATCCCTATTTTATGCTTCCCTTTTCTTCCCTCCGCCCAAGATTCAAAAAGAGCACACCAGAAATTTTTCTCGTTAAAGCAAAGAACGCTTTCACTATGATTAATCGAATGTTATGCATACAGGAATAAGCCCCTCATACGTAACACTTTCCATGAGTTATTCCCAAAATCCCAAATCATTTTTTCCCTTAAACCACTTCACTTCCCCTGTTGCATAATCATTCTGATGTATAATTCCTTGATCTAATGTTTCACCTAGTCTACGAAACCAGACATTCTAAATTCTTAATCTGTGGGAAACAGATTTTCCTCTGAAGTCACCAGTTTTTTTACGCTTAAAAATGCAACAATGAATACTATGCTCGCAAATGATTGCCAAGCTCTATTAATTATTTATATTAATAATAAACTAGTAGGTGGGACCCCCTTGTATACTTGTGGTGCTATGATAGATATGCTACGTTTATATTTTGTTTGCTATTGTGATGGTACCAACACAATGTTCTACAGTTCGATGTTTCAAATCATGGTTTAGAATGTTATGGTGACATGAGATGGTTGGTTGATTAATGCGTGGCATTGGATGGTTTTGATGACCACTCTCAGATTATGTTAAGGTTGCCTATGGATGAAATGATTATTATAAGTTTTGTTTTAATATTGCAATTAAATATGGCATTAATTGGTTTTAATGATCTTGATAAGGGATGACATTGGCGCTCTTTTGAATTAAAGAACTATACCCAAACTCTAATGTTATGTACTAGTGTGACAAAAGAAGGGTGCACAAACCCTTGTTGCTATAGTTATGCACCTTGTTGTATGTTATATGTGGATGCACATGAGGAAACATTATAGCACATTGTTATTTTTTAAAAAGGTTTGACATTACCAAGGGTGGCGCACTATGCAAATGAAATATGGCAATGAATATATGGTTGATTAAATGCTTAGTGATATGTTGAATTGGTTGGCTCGTACGTTGAATTGAATGAGTTTGGAGGGAGAAGCAACGTGCACGCTCAATTGGTTGGCTCGTACGTTGAATTGAATGAGTTTGGAGGGAGAAGCGACGTGCATTTACTGCACGTCACTCAAACACCCATCGAGTCTGTCACCCTAGTCATACTTGCAATTTGGTTTTTGGCTCTGGTGGTTGTTGATGCTCCGCATTATTCGGTCGTGAAGGAGGCATACAATCTAGCTTCTTTCTCGCGCAGGTTTTTCCAGGTATGGGTTCTTTACTATTCCATCCATGATCGTTAATCTGCCCTTTGAATCAATTTTTGGCTCAAGATTGCTCGCGCTCTGTGTGTTTCTTAAGTTGTCATGGGATATTGAACTGTGTATTGATGTTGGGTTTGTGGGTTCCTCTGGTGATTATTATGGACTGTTGGCATTTTAAAAAAGGAATGGTTATGCTCTCCTTGTTGTGTGTAATCTTTGTATGGGTTTATTGATAAAATGGCAATAAAGCATGCTCGGTCGGCTTGGGTTTTGGTTCTGGTCTCTCTGTGGATATTGATTATTTTCCAAGCTCTGAGCCTTGCACATGAGTATTACAACCAGTCTCTGTGTATAAGATTTTCCACTCCATTTTAGTCTCTGTGGTTGATATTTTTCGATCCTTTGGGTTGCAATGTGAACTGTTGTAATTTTAAAGCTTTTCTTTCCTTGACTTGGCAAAGCCCCGAGTTGTTAGTTATCATTGTGTTTCCCTCATTAACATTGTTGCTTGGAAAGCAGTGCACAGTCTGAACTTAACGCTCCAAAGAAGTTAATGGAAGCATTATGCATGCTTTTGGTTGGGCACAGGTTTGTGCTTGGGCGCTCATATTATAGTGTTGTTAAGAGTTCGCTTCTTTTCGTTCCCTGTTGGAGGTGGTTGACTGTCATTTTGGCAACCCTCACTATCAAGACTATTGTTACATGTTATATGTCTGTGGTAAATTTTAAAAGGCACGAGTTTTCTGGGATTTTCGAGAATTTAGTCCTCTGATCGAACCACATGTTCTTAATCTCCATTTGTTGTTTTTAAACCCTAAATATGATCTTGATATCATTTTACTCCAGTCAAGGGTAAATAAGCACTGTGTATGCTTGGTCGATTGGGCACGATTTGGTTCTTTCCTTCATTTGGCAATTTTTTAAGAAGTCTGTACATGTTGATTTATGTGAAACTTGGGCTCAAGAGTTGCATGTTATTTGATTCAAATGTTAGTTGAATCAGTGCTTATGTTGATTATATTTAAAAGACACCTATGTGTGAATGGATTGGGGCCCGATTATGAATTTTAATGCCCAGCTTGATTGTGTCGAACAATTTTAAATAATGGGGAAGTGGTGGTAATCACGGTGCGTATTTCTATTGGTTTAAAAAAAAAATGGCATTGGAGTATGAATGGTTGAGGCTCAAAGGGTTATTATGGTTATCATATCGATTGCAATGTTGTTATTATGACTGTTATATAAAATTTATATGAATGCAAATGTTGTTGTAATTGATTAGTTCTGGGCATATGAATTATTGTTTGTTTTGATTTATTTTTAAATGAATAATATCCATATTATGTCCCTGTCATTCTACCACTTTCCGCTCATTATATTCCCCCCATAATCCAAATTTTCAATTTGACAACCTTGTTCTGTAAAATAAATTAAAAGGTCTGTTTAACGACGACAAAAGAGATAACACGGAAATGGTTAGCCACTGATATTTTGGTATTTTATTACACAGTTAAATTATTTAATTAATTGTTGAGTAGTATTTGTGTGTTTATCTCCTCTCATTATACTGTTTTTTGTTCATTACACTCCCTCCATATGTCCCATGAACCATATTACCCCCTGCTCACTTGGTGATTATTAAATGGTTTGTTATGGATGGATTTGCATGTATCTCGTGTCATTTTCTGAGCCAATTTTTTATTCATGCAAGCAGAATGCCATGTATGGGTTATTAAGGGCTTAATTATTGATGAACTGCTGCTACAGGATGAGTTTCTTCAGTGGGGGCAACCATGGCAGAAATAACAAAGGAAGAAGAAGCTGGAACAGAGGGCCTAGAAGGCCTAGATTTTCCATTCATTTTGATGTTGATCCCCGGGAATTGAACCAGTTGTTCCAAGTTGGGTTCTTTAACTGGATCATGCAAGGAATAGTGCAACCTCGACCAGAGAAACCCCCCTTCCAGCCTCAGAACATCATTGGCATTCTTGTTCCTCCTCATGTGTCCTTGCAACCAGAAGTTCATGCAAATGATGGATGGCAAGAGATTGTCCACCTGGTTGTCTCTCACCATCGTGGCTTGCCCAATATGTCATTACCTCCTCCACCACCCGTAAATCATAATGTTCAAATTGTCCCTGTTGATTCACCTGTCCAATCTTCACATGCGAGTAAAAGACTTAAAATTGATATTCTCCTTGTGTAAGATAAAGGCAAAGTTGTTGTCTCCCCTTCCTCTCCCTCAAATGATTCCTCAAAATCTGTGTCCACTCGCATGCATTTGAAGGATGATTGTTCCCATGTAATCAGTGAAATACAACCTCAAGGTTTAAATCAACCACGGGCTAATTCCGAGAAATCAAAGGTGGACATCAGTGATAAAAGAAAAATTGTCTCTCATAGTGGCAAATATGGTTTTTAGTTTATTTGTTTTTATGATTTGAATTGATAGAAACAGTGTTGGTGGTCTGCAGAAAGTTTGGACAGCAAACTCTTTTTGGATAATGTGGATTATGTGGATATTTATATATTTTTGGATATTATTTAAATTATTTTTTATATTTAAATATTCAATTTTGAAGATATCTAAGGGAGTTACAAGGGTGGCATGTGTTGAAATGATTATCCATGTGTTATATTTTATAATTTGAAAATAAAGAAAGACAGGGGTCACAAGGAGTCTCATCTACCTAGTTATTATTAATTAAAGACCTTTAACTATTATTATTATTATTATTTCTCTTAAACTAAATTAGTTAAGTCAAACTAACTTAACTAAAGAAAGTAGTTGAACTACTTCAACTTATTTGGAAAGCATAAAAGCTAAATGAAAAGAAGAAACAGGGGGATAATAGAAGGAGAAAGCAAGACTAAGGTTTGCTCTTTTGATTTTATGAGATAGTTCAGTTTTCATTCATTCTTGAGTTTATTCAAAGCCTAATTTTATTTTTGACAGCGGGGTTTTAATGTAGAGAACAAGATTCAAAACTGAACCAAATCATTCAAATGTTTGTTTTAGAGGTGTTGGTCCATCCTTGATAGTCTATGTATTCTTGTCTATTTGTGGATTAAGTTTCATAGCTGATAAAGGATATTTTGTAGAGTCAAATTGGGAGCAGTCTGTGGCAAGCTGATCCAGATTATAAATTTCAGTTTTTACTTCTTGTCACAGTCCTTTTGTATGGTGTTCATCGGGGATGTCTAAATTAGACTTTGGTCCATGCCCTCACAGGGATTTTGTAAAGAGAAAAATATGTTTGATATCTCGGAATGGAATAAATCAGATTGTTATTTTGTCTCATTTGTGTGTACTTGTGACTTGGTTACTTTTGTTTTTTGATCTCCATATTTACTTTCTGTAATCTGTATACATTTCAGAAACTTATATAAAATTTTATGTTAATTTGCAACATTCTTTTTATTAATAAATCAGCCTAAACCTTTGTAATTGATACTTGCGGATTGGGAAAATATTTTGAGGCTATAAAACATAGGGTTATATTCCCGACTATCTTGTCCTAGCCAGGCAAGATTCGAAAATGATCGAGTAAGGTAATTCATACATTTTCCTCAACAGTGGCTTGTTAGGATTTTATATCCGAGGGAATCTTATGATTCCTAGGAAAATCTCGAAGGTCCGATAAGGACGGTCTGTCAGAGTACCACAAATGTTGTTGTTGATGCACCTATCTCAATTCCCTACCACATGTTGATGATGTTCTTCCAGCTTCGTGTTGTTGATGATGTTGTTGTTCCAACTTCGTGTTATTGATGTTGATGTTCCAGCTTCATGATGATGATGATGATGATGATGTTACTTCAACTCCATGCTATAAACGATGATGATATTGATGATGAGAAAAACTTTCAAAGATTTATAGATGTGGCAGTGAGTGTTTCAGATATTGATGATGATGTTGCCCTCTCCTTCTTTTGATGATGTTGTATTGAGTCATGTCAGTAGAATACCCTTCTTGTTAAGGGGTAGTATTGAAATATTATAATTTCGAAGAATATTCTAATCATATTTGAGTTATTATTGTATAGATCAAATCCCCTTTTGCGGATTGATCAAGTCGGGTCTTGTATAAGATCAAATCCCCTTTTGCGGATTGATCAAGTCGGGTCTTGTATAAGATCAAATCCCCTTTTGTGGATTGGTCAACATGTATTTGTATGGTGGTATTTGTAAAGTCAGCCCCTAGTAATTATAAAGTGGTTTTAGCCACTTCTAGGAGAAGTCGACTCCACCAAATGAAGAGCACAACCCTAGCGCCACCTCACAACCTGTATTTATATGAGGATGGTGTCTCATTTGAACACTCACTCACTCATCTAGTGTGCATATCTTGAAGGCAATTGCAGTTGCAGGAGGAAGGAGAAGAGAAACACATTCTCAATCTTGGTCTCTTTGGTGTTTTGGTCTTATTCTTGGTATTGTATTGGCAATCTATTATTGAGGAAGTTTTTTCTGGGTTTTCTCCCCCATTGGCTTTTCCAGGATAAAATGTTGCATACCTTGTGATTGTGTTTCTTTCAATGATCCTCTTTATACTGTTGTTTTGGAAATGCATTGAATGCTCATGTAATTTGAAAATAACCTAATAACAACAGTAAAAACTTAACACTGCTGACCTGGGACATTCTCCAATTAACAGCATCCATAAGGGGTGGTAAATGGTAAAAGCCATTAGTTTGCCTCCTGCCCATACGGGCATCGACTCATTACTAGCTGAACATGTTTCCAGCAGGTAGAACACATAATGCACTGGCTGAGCATTTCAAATAAGGGAAAAGAGAAAAGGATTGTATTTGCAATTCAAATTATAAAACATGCAAGCAAACCATGCTGTTAATAAGCTTTTTAAATGTAATAACTGATCCAAGAAAAACAAAATGTTTTTCTTTATTGCTGAGCATTAGCTCTAAATAATTTATTACATGCCCATTTAAATTAAAAATGGGCCCGCAAATCTGACCAAAGAATAAACATCTTTGAGATATGTCAGTTCATTATTATGCCGATGCTGAGCAAGTCATGTTTTGGACATCCTCTTCAACATTTGAGAACTTATAATTTGAATATACATCCAATAGCATTTCTCTACAGGGAACAACTGCTCCCAATTTAATGCATGCTAAAAATGAACCAGATAATTTTCTATGCAAGCTGTAGGCCTCATCAGGTGGAGGAGACAAACGATGCTTCAGCATAGCAGCTCCCAAGTGTGAAATGTCGCTGGTCATATTACTGGATTTGAAGTCAAAGCCACCTGTCCTTGAGAAAGGAAGACCAACAAGGAAAGCTGCTTCTGTGTGTGCATCCAACATAATCTGAGGTTCCATCCTAGTAAGAAAACCCAATCTGCAAGACATTTTGATGACATTCTCTTTGTCCCGATTTGCACATGCAAGCACCTGCTTGACAAATTCAAGAGGTCATAAAAATATACTTCAAAAATGAAATTCTAGAGGAAAATAAACAAACATATATTTACCATTCTCAAATAGTTATCCACAAAATGTTTTGGGTAATCTCGTGCAGCGCCAAAGTCAATCAAGTTGATAATATTTGTGCTTTCATCATAGAGGAAATTGCCCCAGTTGGGGTCAGTCTGTCCAGCCACATAAACATGTCAAGACTCAACATAATAAAATAGGCATTCAAATAACCTCCTGTTGAGCATTCAATATTAACATTGCAATGGATGTGAATATTGAAAATTAGGCACTTGAAGACAGTCCTGTTGAGCTGCCAGTACTGTCTAGTAACTCTTATCCAGAGGCCTTTAGAGAACACATTTATTTTTCAATGGGAAACCTATGCATGTGTTCTGTAATACTGATATAGAAGCCTGTCAAACCCATAAGAGAAGATGTATGCAACAAAAATTAAATCCATTAAACAATATTTCTTAAGACAAAGATAAAGTTCTGAAAACAAATGTTGAGGGTGTACAATGCATTGAGTATAGAAGTTGAATTTAAATTTGTTTGCAACTTCGTATATGTTGTTAAATTTGAATCAGAAAGACTTAAAATTAGAATTCAGGGTTGTCACACAAGCTGAACAATGTACTCTAATACATGCAAGCAAAAAAGTACAAGGAATTCGCACATGATGAATTGTTGTATGAAAAGGAGTAAAATATGATTTTATCAGCTCCATACTAAATACATGGAAGAAAACTGTCCAAAATTCTCTTATTGCAGATTTCAGCTGTCCAAAATTCTCTTGTATATATATATGAAGTTTTCAGCTGTCCAAAATTCTCTTATTGCAGATTTGATTTCCAGTTATCTTTATCATGATGGTTTGGTAATTTCCAACACTTGTATGCCTTGCTGATTTGGCATAAGGCTGAAATTGTTAAGGGTTTTAACACTGATCTTGAAGAAGATTGGGCAGATTTACTGCCATTATTACAGTTATAAAGTAAAATTAAGATCTGGTTTATGCATGATAAGATTGCCCTAGGGAGATGAAATTTGTTGGCACACATTTGATATATTTACTGGATCGCCTTGTTGATTGGGGTTGAAAAGGAGCGAAATATTGTCCATTGTTTGCTGCTGTAAAAGTATATTTCAGATCAGTCCTGAGGCTGTAAATTCAGAGGGTTAAGATCTAGCAAACCTCTAGGAAAAGGGTGAAATTTCTATTTTGTATTAAAAGTCAAAGGATGCAAAAATTTCTACACCATGTATAAGTTCCATCGACCAAGCCAACTAGAAAATAAGATAAGTGCATGCTAGCATAGTAGAATCAGTTTATGACTTGCTTTATTATGGTAAAAAAATATTTATAAGATCAAACCATTAAATGAGAGTTTAAAGATACGTGGAATCAAGGAGATAAGATCAGATAATTTTATTAATATCCACAAATGACCAAGTGATAAGTCAATGGGACTAGAGATTACAATCAGTGTCCACTACATAGTGGGAGTGTCACAAAACACTCTTAAAGCTCGGAGAGAAAATCTGATTTTGAGAGAAAAGTGAATGATTGATTCTTGAGAAGGTTGTGTTAAGTCTACACATTGTAGGTGTTGATGTTTGTAGCATCGGACAAGTACTTCTACATGTGTTTGTATCTAACTTATAGAAGTCATCATTAATGCCTCTCGGAACTTTGGAAATTCACTTTGATAATTTAATTATTAAAGTGAATGTCATTTTAGAATTAATGGAGGTTATTAAAATGAAATGCCTAAGTTTTTGGCATTAGTGAATTTAATTAATTAAATGAAATGCCTAAGTTTTTGGCATTAGTGAATTTAATTAATTAAATGAATCTTAGCCATTGATCTCAAGTGAGGTGATATTTAATCTCAACCATTGATCACTTTGGAGATTAGGGTTTTGGCTAAACTCAAGATTATAAAAGGCAGCCAAGGTGAGAGGAGAAGACACACCAAGACAGCAAAAAAAGACTTTTGCTCAAGTGTTGAATCACGAAGGACTGTGATTCAAGATCTCAGATAGGTGAAGAAGGAGTTTAACCTAGAAATTAGCTCAAAGGGAGGAGAGTTCAAGTAGGTTTCACTAAGAAGAAGAATACCCAGCAGCCAAAAGATTTTGTGAAGGCCGTACCAGCAAGACAAAGGTCATACTAATTTTTTGGAGGGTCAAGGGGTCGTATAACAGCTGGCCCTACAACAGTTGGTCATACAGCAAGCAGTCGCATAGCAGTTGTACAATGCACAATCAGTTGTACAGCAGGTCATACAACGCACAACGAGCCATACAACATATGAACATGCATACATCGGGTGTACAACATATAGAGAGGCCATACAGGCTGTGGCAACAGGGTCGTACAGGTCGTACAACAGGTTGTACAACAACCCAGTGAGAGCAGCAGGAGGGGTTTTCTTCAGGAAGGCAGTTTGTCAGGTTTGTTGTAGTTTGTACTTTTCTTAGTGGGCAAATTATTTCCCAGGTTGGGAAAGCCCTTGTAAGCTTGAATTATTTATTAATGAAAAGTTGATTTGAAGGGCATAAATCTATTTTGTATGTGTCATTGTGAAATTGGTTTCTAGTTTGCTTCCGCTATTTGTTTGAGTTAATTATTTCAGTAGTATAAATTATTCAATGAGCTGTAATTTAATTTTCAGCAAGGAAATTCACTAGGAAGTAATTTATCTAGAGGCTGGAATAAGAAAATTAACATGGTATTAGAGCACTAACTCTGAAGGGAAGCCGATTTCAAGGAGATCTCTGCAGATCTATAAACCAGCAACGAAGATCGTGTGGGTGCTTAAGGAATAAGCACACGGTAGTTGTTTTTGTGCAAGTCTAGAAATGGCAGCAGCGAGTCTCGGGTTCGAAAACCGGTTGGATGGAGCATCTAACTTTTGGTCTTGGAAGGAAAGAGTAACCTTGCTTTTGAAGGAACATGACCTGTGGGAGATTACAAAGAAGGTTGTTCCTACACCGACAAATGTTGCAGAGAGGGTTGCTCTCGAGAAGGACATCAAAGCCCAAAGAGTGATCTTGGATGTTGTGAAGGATCATTTGATCCCTCGCGTGGCAAAGAAGCAGTCAACCGGAGAGATGTTCAAGGCTCTAGTGGATTTGTTCCATAGTAATAACTTGAACAGGAAGATGGTCTTGAGAAACAAGCTCAGATCCATCCAGATGTCAAGATCTGACAATGTTACCAATTACTTCATGAGGATCACTTAGACACATGATTAGCTTGTAGCCATTAGGGACAAAGTGGACGAGGAAAAACTTGTGAATTGGCATTGAATGGTTTCACCAAGTCATGGGAACCATTTGTCAAAGGAGTCTATACTCGGGAGAATCTTCCAGATTGGTAGAGGCTTTGGGATGATTGCATCCAAGAAGAGATTCGAGAGGAGTCTAAAGAAGGCAAGCAAGAAGATGAAGAGGAGAACCTGGCTCTGCTCAATCAGACCAAGAAAAGCAACGGAAAGGATTCTATGGGTAACAGTGAGTGGGAGATGATCTCTTATTGAGTAGATGATTATCTTCCTTGCCTTGACGTCATCTTCCTTCCTTTCTTCCTTCTCTTCATCGATAGTTGTCTCTGGTAAACCTTTTTGTATCACCCACAATAAGTCTTCTTCTTCGAGGGTGACCTGAAGTCTTGACTTCCAGGAACTGAAGTTGCTTGATCCATCAAGCCTATCTTCCACCAAGGTTTTGTTCATCATATTTTCAGATTCTTCACAAACCCTTGCCAACTGGGCTAGAAAACCTAACGGCTAGGCTAGGCTAGCAACCTTAGGTTTTGTTGGGCTTATGACTACCAACAATAAGCCTTGAAAGTCAAAAGAACACTAGTGAGCTCAAAAGCTCCTTCAATGAGTTGCAGAAACCCTAATTCTGAATTTTCTGCAGAAAATTGTGAAACCCTAGAAACCCTAGGGCCAAAAATCCAAAATTCTCAGAATTGCAATTTGAGAGTTGTTGGAGGTGCACTGAGGGAGGCCGTACACCCCTATGTAATTTTTAGCCCCAACGTTTGAGTTTTAAGTGTTGGAACACCCAAGAAAGAGAGGGTCTTACGGATTTCTAGAAACCCTAGGAGGTCGTACGGTTCTGCAGAAAAGAGAGGACGGTTGTTAGAATCTTCTGCAATGGATTCTTCAAGACCTATGCTCTAAAACCATGTTGAATTTTCACTATGTTAGGCTCAAGCATGAGGTTTATTTCATTTTAGCATTTACTTGAACCATGAACAAATGCAGCTACACAATTTACAAGTGTTGCAATAACCAAGATCACAAGAAGAAATACCATGCACAAGAACACAAGAAATATCCTGGGAAAACCCTTCTCAACAAGGGAGAAAATCCCAACAATCCTTTGCTATATTCTCAAGAGAATATCCTCCAACCATGAAACCCTAATGCACACAAGAGAGTGCTCTACTACCTTGAAACTTGCGCCCAAGAGAGGTGCGCACTTCAGCCCTAGAAGATGTATTTGCAGAAATTTCCAAATGACAAGTGACTTGTGTGTTTCCTCAATCGAGAAATCACCTTTACTTATACTAGACTGGACAGACCAAAAATGGTGTCTATTGGCACAACAGGGCCGACCTCAATAACTCAGAAAGTAATTAATTATTACAATAAACATTAATTATCTTTCACATATGGTGGAGCCGACCTGTACCCTTTACATCACAATTAGGGTTACAGGTAAATCTTACTCTCAGACAATATAGCAAGGGATCTCACACATCCACTAGTGCTCAGCCACTAGGGGCACTTCCACCTGTGCTCAGCCATAGGGACGTCCTACTCAACAGATCTCTATCTCATTGAGTCCACAAGAGAATCATCTGGAGTACCATCTCAAGCCTGACTCAACTGAGTCCACAAGGCAACAGACCACACGTCATAACAACTCAGTCCAAAGTCCAACACACACCCATCACATGGGCACCTTCACCCCACACAAGGGTACACATTGTTTCATCTCAATCCAGAGAGGAACGACACACTCATCTCATGGGCATACTCACCCCACACAGGGGCACACATCGTCTCATCTCAGTCCAGGGAGGAACGACACACCCATCTCATGGGCACACCCAACACATGAGCTCTCTCACAGGTCGACTCACTCAGTCTGTGTCCTAGAGGATGTCTCACGAAGCTGTAATCATCAACAGTTAACAGGTTTGCCAAGATGCCATGACCGAAGAGTATCAGTCCATCATGAAGAATGATGTGTGGGATATTGTTCCAAGACCGGAAGGGAAGTCTGTAGTGACTTCCAAGTGGATCTATAAGATCAAACATGCAGTTTATGGAAGTGTTGAGAAATACCAGTGTTACCAGAACCGAACCGGAACCGGTAAAACCGGTCGGTCCGACCGATTCCGAGCCCAGACCGGTTCAAACCGGCCCCCTGAACCGCTTTAGACCAGTTCCATATGGAACCGGTTTTTTTTGCCTGAACCGGCCGGTTCCATACGAAACCGGTTTTTTTTTGCCAATGACGCTCGCGGCCAGAAAAGTGAGGGAATTTTTAATTTTTTTTTTAAATTAGGGTTAGGGGCATGCATGGGAAGCTTATAGAATTGTCTAGAGCCCCTAATGAAGCTATAAAGCCAACCCCACCCCCTCTCTTTCACTCACACTACTCATTTGGCTTCTCTTGAGTAATTAATGGTAATATTAAATTCTCCTTTCTCTTGAGTAAGTAAAAGTGACATTCTCCTTTCTCTTTCATTTTCATCCTTTTACTTAAATTTTTAACATTACCATTAATTGTTTCAGGATGTTTGAGAGTGGTTCCAACTTCATTGGACTTCATATGGAGAAAGTAGAATTTTAGGTCCCATTCGAAATTCAACAGACTTTATGGTTTTCAGGATTTCAAGATAGGCAGGATTGCAATGTTTCCACTGGATTCTATCATGTAAGAGGGTATGAAACTGACATTTAATCAAGGGCACCATACCCTTTATGTACCTCGATGTTGGTGGCATTGATTATTGAACTCTTCTGTCACGAACCCAATAAAAATGTACACTTCACTCAAGTATAAATTCTTCTGTTGAACTCTTCTCTTTGTCATCGTGTCAAGTGACTTAGTGGTGTATCTGCACACCAACCTCTGTCTTATTTGTAGGCACTTGGCAGAGAGAAGAGTGGTTGAAGGGAAAGACAAAGATTCACATGGATGCACATGAATATGTATTTGTTTTTCAAAAATTTGAATATTTTATGTATTTTTAGTGACCGGTTTTTTGATTCGGTTTTTTTCCGGTTCCGGTTTTTGGGGTCGACCGATTCAATGACCGGTTCGGTTCTGGTAACATTGAGAAATACAAAGCGATATTTGTGGCTAGAGGATCTCTCAGGTGGAGGGAATAGATTATGAGGAGACATTTGCTCCTATTGCTCGATACACTTCCATCCGTACGATTATTGCCCTTGCAGCATCCATGGGTTGGAGACTACATCATATGGATCTGAAGATATCCTTTCTCAATAATGAGATTGAGGAAGAATTTTACATCGAGCAGCCAGATGGATTCGTGATACATGAGGAGTCTCATGTCTGCAGGTTGAAGAAAGCCCTGTATGGACTAAAGCAGGCACCTCGAGCATGGTATGAGAAGATTGATGGATACTTGATGAGTTTGGGCTTCAGCAAGAGTGTGGTTGATCCCAACCTATACTACAACATTGTTGGTGACGAGTGCATGATTTTGGTCCTGTATGTTGATGACTTATTCCTCACTGATTCAGAAAGCCTTATTGTTGAATGCAAGCGTGCCTTGGCTTCTGAATTCGAGATGAAGGACCTTGGTATGATGCACTACTTCTTGGGACTAGAAGTGTGGCAGAGGATTGATGAGATTCTCCTGAGTCAAGGGAAATACACAGTTGAGATATTGAAGAAATTCGAGATGACAGACTGCAAATCCATGCCTACACCGATAGTGATGAATCTGAAGAAATTGAGTGAGACTTCTTCTGATTCAGGCGAGATTGATCCACATCTTTACAGACAGCTGATTGGATCATTGATGTATCTGGTTAACACCAGACCTGATATATGCTATGCAGTGAGTGTACTCAGTCAGTTTATGAGTCAGCCGAGACAAACACATTGGATAGCAGTGAAGCATGTGTTGAGATAGTTACGAGGCACAGTTGGTTATGGATTGAGATATGTCGATGCAGATTGGGCAGGGAGCACAGTGGACCGGAAGAGTACCTTCGATTGTTTTACTTTGGGATCCGCCATGTTTTCCTGGTGCAGCAGGAAACAGAATTTTGTGGCTTTGAGTACCGCAGAAGCAAAGTACATTGCATTATGTGTGGCAGTCCGCAAAGCAGTGTGGCTTCGCAAGCTCCTTGCAAACTTATTTGGACATGAGATGGATTCTACCGTTATCCATTGTGATAACCAAAGTTGTGTGAAGCTCTCAGAGAATCCTTTGTTTCACAATAAATCGAAACACATTGAGATCAAATACCATTACATCAGAGATATGCTGCAGAGGAAAGCAATACATGTGCAGTATCTTTCTACACACGAGCAAGTTGCAGATGTCTTCACCAAACCGCTTGTCAAAACGAAGTTTGAGTACTTCCGTGAGAGACTTGGCATGGTGGAGAATGCCTCCCTAGCTGAGAGGGAGTGTTGATGATTGCAGCTTCATGAGACATTCTCCAAATCGTTCTCCTCTGGACTGAGTTGAAACTTGAGACATCTGCGATTGAGCCCATGTGATGGGTGTTGATGATTACAACTGCGTGAGACATCCTCCAGGACTCATACTGATTGAGTCGACCTAAGAGAGAGCCCATGAGTTGGGTGTGTGGTTCCTATCTGAGACAAAACTGGAACATAGTGATGGCCTCCTCCTTACAAAGAGTTGAGAAGAACTCCAGATGATTCTCTTGTGTAACACGGTGAGAAAGGAGATTTGTTGAGTTGGACGTGCTTGTGGCTGAGCACAAGGCGAACGTGTGAATTCCCATGAGTTGGGTGCATTGTTATGAGACAGAGATGAAGACGATATATTAGCCTCCTCTGAGCAGAGAGTTGAGATGATGAACTCCAGATGACTCTCTTGTGTAATGCAGTGGGAAAGAAGATCTATTGAGTTGGACGTGCATGTGGATGAGCACAGGTGAACGTGATCTTAGTGGTTGAGCACTAGTGAGTGTGGTTCTCCTGTGAGACGCAGTGAGATAGAGATATGGACATCCCTATGGATGTGCCTCTAGTGGTTGAGCACTAGTGGGTGTATGAGATCCATTGCTATATTGTTCAAGAGTCAGACTTACTTGTAACCCTAATTGTAATGTAAAGGGTACAGGTCAGCCCCACCTTAATGTAATAGATAATTAATCCAGTTTTTATTAATTATATTGTGAGTTAGAGAGGTCGGCCCTATTGTGCCAATAGACACTTTTGTTGACAGGCTCAGTCTAATATAAGTAAAGGTAAATTCCCCATTGAGGAATCATATCTTTTGTGAGTGTTTGGAAATTTCAGCAAGTACATCTTCTTGGGAAAAGTGCGCACCTCTCTTGGGCACTAGTCTTCTAGGGTTTGTAAGCACCCTTTTGTGTGCTAGGTTTTTCTTGGTGGTGGAGGTCTTTCTCTTGAAGAATATAGCAAAGGATTAGTTGGGTTTTCTTCCCTTGTTGAGAAGGGTTTCCCAAGATACTTCTTGTGTACTTGTGCACAGTGTTTCTTCTTGTGATATTGGTTGTTGCAACAAAATTGTTTATGGTTTAAGTTAAATGCTAAAATGGAATGAACTTCATGCTTAAAACTTGTCTATTGAAAAATCAACAATGGGTGGTCTCTTGTCGTGCTCCTCTGGACTGAGTTGAGACGACTTGAGATGGTCTCCTGTCTAACTCCTATGGACTTAGTTGAGTCGACTTGAGATGGCTCTCCAGATGGTACTCCTATGGACTTAGTTGAGTTAATCTGTTGAGAGTGACATCCCTATGGCTGAGCACAGGTGGATGTGTCCCTAGTGACTGAGGACTGGAGGATGTGTGGATCCCTTGCTATATTGTTTGAGTAAGATTTGTTATAACCCTAATTTGTGTTGTAAAGGGTACAAGTTGGCCGCACCATGTAAAAGATAATTAATATTGTGTAAAGATTAATTATATTTCTGAGTTGTACAGGGCGGCCCTATTGTGCCAATAGACATCCTTTTGATGTGCTAGGTCTTGTATAAATAAAAGTAGATCCCCATTGTGGATCTCTCTCACACACACACACTTGTAACATTCTCTCAAGCTAAGTTGTACTGTTGAATTGTGCACTTCTCTTAGGCGCAAGTTTCTAGGTCAAGGAGCACCCTCTTGTATGCTCTAAGGTTCATGGTGTAGGGGATCTTCTCTTAACTCTATAGCAAAGGATTGTTGGGTTTTCCCTTGATTGAGAAGGGTTTTCCCAAGATAAACTCTTGTGTTCTTGTGCATGGTTATTCTTCTTGTGATATTGGTTACTGCAACACTTGTGTATGGTATTGTTGCATTGTTTATGATTCAAGTACATGCTAGATTGAAATAAACCACATGTGCATGAGCTAAGCATTAAAATTCAACAGAGAAAACCCAGCAAAAACTTCCTCAATAATAGATTTACAATACAATGCCAAGACTAAGACCAAAACACCAAAGACAGACCAAGATTGAGCATGCGCCTCTCTTCTCCTTCCCCCTACAACTGCAATTGCCTTCAAGATATGCGCACTAGATGAGTGAGTGAGTGTGTGTAAATGATGTTAATGTTTATGCCATTATTATAGTTCTTTGCATTTCAATAGATAACAGCAACATAAGAACAAGATCACTGAGAAATACACATTCACAACAGACACAGCATTTATCCTGGGAAACCCTCTAGGGGAAGAAAACCCAGCAAAACTTCCTTAATATAGATAGCCAATACAATGCCAAGAGATCTCTATGCTAAAACAGAAAGTCCTCTCCAAGATATGCGCCACTCTCTCTCTCCTTTGTCGATAACAGATCAGAACTTGTCTCTCAAACTGAGCAAGTGAGTTGTGATCAAATGAGGCGCTAGCCTCCTATATTTATACAAGTTCTGGCACGTGTGAAGTGTCTCTTCACTGGCAGGGCTGACTTCTCAATCTGGGTGGGTAAACCCACCTTTATTATATTTCTGGGTCTCTTAATTAACTGCTGGGGCCAACTTCTTATTATGCCTATTACAATTGTCTTTTGACCAATCCGCAAAAGGGGATTTGGTCCTATTACAATATCCGAAATGATCAATCCACAATGGGGATTGATCCTATGAATAAAATATCAATAATAATAAGAATACTCTTTGCAGTTACATTATTTCAACAAATGAGACACCAACCTCACATACAAATACAAGTGTGAGATGGCGCTAGGGTTGTGTCTCTTCACTTGGTTGAGTCGACTTCTCGTAGAAGTGGCTAAAACCACTTTATAATTACTAGGGGCCGACTTTACAAATACCACTATTCAAATACAGTTTGACCAATCCACAAAAGGGGATTTGATCTTATACAAGACCCGACTTGATAAATCCGCAAAAGGGGATTTGATCTATAAAATAATAACTCAAATATAATTAGAATATTCTTCGAAGTTACAATATTTCAACATAGCCAACATTGACTCTCATCCAATTGAAGTGTTAGTGATTGAGCAAGGGGTTCATGAGGTGTTTGACGCTGCATCAGCCATGCAAATGATATGTCATGCAATCAGCATTTATTCTCACTTGGTGTCAGCTTCAAAAACTAATTTTTGGAGTGCATTTGAGAGGTGGAGTGTAGACATTTTTGACATGTTTGGTCAGAATAAATTTGCATTTTCGGACCATAAAACCATTAAGGGAGGATGTTAGAGTTAGCGTACTATAACGATCATTTAATAAATTATGATGTACTTTAGGTTAGTAATAATGTGACTCAGTGACTCAAGTCACATGCTGTAATTAATTTTAAGTTATAGGTTAGTTTATGATTAGTTAATAAAGTGGTTGTACGGGATTTTTGTACGCAACTTAGTTTCCCTTATATGTATTGACGTCCACCGTATTCAAGAATGAATCAAGTATATCTTTCTCTCTTTTAATATAGTATTTTGTATTCACTGTCCAAGTTCTCATGTGACTTTTCCAACATGCATGTATGCACATATGTATTTATGTATGCATGCATGTACAAGTAACCTTATAATAACTCCCAGAAACAAGTCCCTACGGAAAAACAAGCAGTATTCTGACTATTGATCATTTCCAAAACAAAAAGAAAACAGTGAGACGGGATGTAGTTTTTTATTTTCCCTCTAATAAGAAATTGTCTTACTGAAAAGGATGCAAATTCAACATTAAAGATGAAGAAATAGAGATTATTTTGTACATATTGACAAAAAACACTTTGGCCAAAAGATATAAATTCATACACACTCGGAATATTCACATATTCGAAACAAGTTTCAGCAGACATTTCTCCTAGAAAGGTCACGTAATTAAATTCTAAAACTTGTATTTTTTGTATCAATAGTAACTTGTTAAACCAAAGAATTTTATCAGAGCTTATTTCAATAGGATCTGTATAGGACAAGCTATATAAAACACTGAATTTTTGGTGTTAAACATAGAAAGAGGTTAAACTTACTTGCATGAAACGGAAAACAAAGAGTTCTTGTAGTGCCAATTCTAGCAACTTTCCACCCACATAATCACGGGTCTCCCGTTTAAGATGTGCAACTTTTTCAATGGACACTCCTGCATGAAGTCCATACAGTTAAATCTTAACGAATCAGATATCCAATAGTTGTGAATGATATGATTGAGAGAATTAGTTGGAATCTTATGCAATATAAATTCAATACAAAAATTATAAAAGATATAGCTTGAATTTGGTAATTCTTAACACGGGAACTAGATTCTCAAAAGCTTTAGGGACATCATCCATTATCATAGATCCATGTTCATTGGGAACTTTTAGAGTTCTTTAAAGCTTTGGGTATTATTAAATGTCATTCTATCGAATGGATGTAGCCATAAGATAAGAGTCTCTTTCATTATTGGCATTGCACAATACAAATGAATGTCAAACATCTTCAAAGAAACTCTAGTTTTCATGGATTTTCTTACAACGGGATATTTATTCTTAAATTGGATATGAATCTCTAAATACCAATTACCAATTTCCTAAAAGCAACATATATGTTGCAAAATAAAATGTTAGAAACATGAACGTTATAGTAGTTCAATCTAGTGCAAATTGAATAGCTACGAGGGAATGTATAAGGCAGGCTGCAGCACATCTAAACTCAATAACAAAATATGTTATGAAGAGCTAAATTCATGGTAACTTTGTTCCTCATTTTAGAAGTACTTATTTGTGGGTCATTTCCCTCTTTTGTATCTTTGTGTCTATCGCTGGAAATGTAATGTGCATCATTCAACTTAATTTAAGCTTGCTACCAAATTCACACTATCCATTTATAGGCACAACTTCATACATGTTTTAGAGGGTTTCCTTATTAAGATTCCTACAAGACAATTTCTGCATTTGTGGACAGCGAGCTAGGGTTAATGTAGCTTGTTCATTGCAGCTTCATTCTCCTTATCACAAAGAAAGAAGCTCATAGTTGCTACCCTTCCTAGTTTATCTTTGACTCCACTTGCCCAATGGATTGACACTAGTCTTGGTCCATCCATCACTTTATTCATAAAACTAAATCATAATCTCTGTTTTGCCAAAGATTAACTTTTCATATCACCTTGGGCTTCCATTTGTATATGTTTGGCAATCCTATCTTAGGGATACCCCCCTTGTGCCAAAGGAGAGTCAGCCTAAAGTGAGAGAGGGTGCTACTATGGTGATAGTGGATAGCTCCTCATAGTTCCTCCAAGGTCTTGCTTGTGCTTTAGGACTTTATTACAAAAAGTAAGGGTTTGGGAGGTAATACAATCCACTAGCTCTCTGTTGTCGTCCTTATACACACTTGCAAACGTGGAAAAAGTCTCAATCCACTTAGTGTGTCTTTGGAGGCACAATGCCTAAATCCAAACCCACTGTCACCTCGATTTGGATTTCTTCCGTCTAGGCTCACTCCTAGGGAAGCCAAGGGGGGTAAATCCTAGTTACTATGTGAATTATTAAATGAATTATAGGAGTTCATTTTAGTTTGTTAAAGGTATGGGGAAGCTAGCCTATATGAGAGGCAGCAAATGCAATGCACACTTTCAATGAAAATCAGCCCTTTCCCTAAGTCAACTATGACTAGTGCCTAAGGTTGGGCAATGGGGTCAATTAAGTTACAACAAAATATCTAAGTACAAAAGAACAACAACTTTACAACTTGATACAAAAGAATTACAACGATTATCAACAAATAAAGAATAGCTAGATGATTCTACAATATACAAAGATACAATTACTTACAGATGTACAAAAGAAAGGAAAGATGCTCTTGTTAGATCTATTATACTTATGAAGCAATAATTGAACTAACACTTAATTGATTTTGCAGATATAAAGAAAGATAGATCAAAGATGCATTTACCACAAGAGACAACTTACAACCCAAGCTTGAATGCCCCAAAGGAGAGGTATGCAACTTCAAGGAAGGCAGCTCATGAACTAGTGCGTAACTCTAAAGGAACCAAAACATGAGAAGGAACCCACCAATGGGCACTAGTGCGCAACTTCAAGGATGCACCATTCAACCATAAAAATACTAAATTGAAATGTAAACTGCCAAAAGATAATGCTTGAAATAAAATTGCAGGAAAGTAAAGCACAACTTAGATTAGATTATGAACTTGAAGCTTAAGTTGTGTGAGTAAATTTTAAGGTTGAATTAAGTGAGGTGAAGTTGCAAGCCTAGACTAGGTGACTTCCCCAATACTCCTACCACTTTGGCCAAAATGATTGTTGGGTGCTCAATAAGCAAGGCAAACAAGGCCTTACCCTAGATCCACAGGTCAACCCAGAATACTTGGGCACTCAACAAGGGGGACACCTAGTGCCGTGAGATCATCCCTGGTCTAACAGCCCAAGTAGCCTCCACAAGCCTCATTTTTGGTGGCGAAAGTTGTATCAGTAATGGGTGCTCTAATTACTAGATTAATTGATCCTCCTATAGCTACAATTACATTGATTTAGCAATTAAGGTTACTTGTGTTGAAAGCTTAAATAGATGAAATAACAAGTTCTTAAGGAAAACGTACAAGAAATGAAAATGCTTCCAAGAGCTTATACGAGAATGAAATGAAAGGAAAAGCTTCTAACTATTGAGATATACACAATGAACTAGAAAGGAAAATAAATGTAACTAGAAGCATAAACCATAAACCATCTAACATGTAAAACTAGCATTACGATACTGCATGGGTGGCTAGGTCAATCCTCTTTGCAGGGTGTAGGCAAAAGAATGAATAAAGAAAATAACTTGACTTGAAAAGAAAGCAAGTAAACCTAGCCACGCAACCTTGCCTTAAGGACAAGTGGGGCGATAAAATAAAAGATTAAAACAAAAATTACTTCTAAATCCTAGCCTTACAATTTAACATGGGTGGCAAAGCCAAGCCTCTTTGCTAGATGTAGGCACAAATTATTTACAACTTATTACAAAACAGAAAATTAGAACTTAGTCAAGAAAGCAAGCCCTAGAGACTCTCTTGGGCTGCTTACAATCAAGGAAAGAGAAGAGGTAAGTAAGGGGTTTTGTTACCCCAAGTTGGAGGCTCTTCTTCAGTGTTTTGTGGCCCAAAATGGGCAGCACCTCCCCTTGTACTGGTGAGAATCTGCAAAAATCAGCAAGCTAAAGCTTGATGGAAATGCTGAAAATGTACAAAATAACTCACAAAAATTTATGTTAGTGAAAACATAAATTTTTACCATAAAAATCTGAATATGTAATATGATTTAGGGCCTATTTCAGAACTAAAAAACCACCACAAATCCTCAAGGAATGATAGAAGTTAGAACAGAAAATTAATGAAGGAATCCCTTGGTTGAACAAGCAACTTCCCAAATTGAAAATTGCTTCTCCAAACCCTTGGTGATGTGCAAATAAGTGAGATCTTGCTACAAAACAATAAGGAGGTGAGCACATGAAATGGAAATTGCAAAATACTTTCCAATACCACACAAGTAGCTCACTAAGTCTACAACAATACTACCTTAAACTTAACCAAGAAAAATACTTTGCTTGGGATCTCCTAAATTAAATTTCAGAGCAAGAAAACCCACAAGAAAAGTATGGCAACAATATCACCTCAAACCAAGACCATAAGGAGCATCAAGAAGACTCCCAATATACCATGAAATTCCCTCCAAAGTTTTTTTTTATTCCAATAGAAGCAAACTTGAGCAAATACTTGCCACACGCTTGAGAAGAAAGAATGAGAACAAGAAGAAAGAGAGAGAGGAGTGGGAGAGATTTGGATATAGTAACAGTAGATTGAGAATAGATGTGTAAAATGAGGGAGGGGAGGCTTTGTTTTATACTTGGGAACCAAGAGAGACCCATCTTGGATGCTCTCCAAGTGTCATTTGCTAAGAGTCACTGAGCATCTCAAGGAGGGGCGCACTTTTAGGGTTTTGGCTAGGTTTAGGGTTTGAGGGTTGAGTGAGGGGAATGGGAAACACCTTTTTGACATGGTCCAACAACAAATTAGATAAGGGAGGCACACTTAGGGATAAAGGGGGTTTTTCCTTTTAATTTTTCATTTTGCATGACTTTCTCACCAAGGAGGGTGCAACTTCCCTAGGGGATTGAGTGGAATGAAGTGATGGCTAGGTAAGGGGGTGAGTTTAAGTTAGGAAAAGTGATTCTCTAACTTAGGAAAGGGGTTAGGCATCATCTCCCACTCTTTCTCTAACCTTTTTGCTCATTTTTTACAAAAATTGACATTTTGACATTGTCAATTAAGCAATTAAATTGTTGACTTGGATTGACTTGGACTCCTCGTGGACAATGACCTAGCAAAACTTGTCCAATTAAGCTGAAACTTGGTCCAAGGGTGTAGGGGGTCTCATTCCATTTCTTTTGAGTACTCACACCCCTATCAAAATCCCCAAGGACCTAGTTTTTACATTTTTACATCAAAAATAATTAAAATTACTATTAATTGGGTAATTTTATAAAATTAAAAAAAAAAAAACTACTTAGACTCGACGGAATTCCGCAAGACTCTAGGAGATGTCTAGCATGGTCATTTACAATATTCCTAGACCCTAGTCACCCATTAGGCTCGATCATTTTAACGCCTTTCACCACTTTGGAGGATTATTGTGGGAATGAAAAACTCAAGGATAATTAAAAAGGTTGGTTAGGCCAAATTAATTACCTGAGGAAAAAAAACACTCAATGAAAGGACTTACCTAATGATAAAGTCCTAGGTAACTAACCTACAATACGATCCATGCAGACCCATTACATTATTATCCCACGCAAGGGAGCGGAAATTCCAGTTACAAAAGAAGTGTTGAGGCCAAAATTGTCTTGTAGAACCATTAGGTCTTCAACTTTGTTGCACCATCAGGTACACAGCTTCATGGCACATGGAGTTGACCCCCTAATTGAAATAGGTGGTCAACACTCTCCAAGGACCAAAACCCTAACTAGGCAAAACAATGAAAAACCCTAACTCAACCAAGGAGCTCCAACATGCATGAATCACTCAAACAAGTCCTTCAAGGCAAGATGTCTTCCTCTCTTCTTCTTCACCAAATACACTTAGAATTTCATTACAAAACCAAGATCTCAAACCTCCAAGGGATGAAACCCTAACCCTAGAAGGGATGAAACCTTAACCCTAGATTTCAACATGCTCCAAGAAGATCATGAATTCCTAGCAACTCTAAGAGAGAGAGAGCACAAATGAGTATATAATAATTAGAGATCATTACCAATGCCTTCTTCACGTGAGTAGACCCAAAGATCAAGCTCCGAGCCAAGATGTCCTCTATAGAATTCATAACTCCTCCTTGGGTATCCCTATAAACCCTAGCAACTTCCTCCAAGAAGCTAAGCACAAAAAAAGAGTGTTATGAGAGATAAGGGAGGCCAACACACAACGTGGGCCCAAGCCCTTACAAGCAAACTACAGTAAACACTTCATGGCCAACACAAGTGAAGCACTCCACTCCAAGATGGTGTCGTACACAATAAGGGCTCCAAGATGATGTGGCTACACAAGGTGTGTCCACACCCCTCCATCACAAGCACACATAGACTCCATCACTCCTCCTAAGCCATGTGTTGCACTGGGTCCACTCCTACATGAAGCATATCACAACCCAAGCGTCTCTGAGGCAACTCCAAACCTCCATAAAAAATCCAAGCAATATCCTACTGTCTATATGGAAATTTCATGCACTTGGGAAATTAATGCAAAACTGAAATTTCACCTTCTTCCTAGAAGGTTTCTCAAATCTTAGCCCTAGAATTTTCAGCCTTTAGAACTACTGTAAATTAAAGTATAAAACAAAAGCAGAAATATCACAATAATTCACTTCAAACAATCCCAAACTTATCGGCAATTCAAGGAGAAAAGAAACCAAACAAAGAGATAAGTTTCAGCCCCTTCTAGGGCAACTTATCAGCAAATAATCAGTTCTGAAAATGCACTTTTATAGCAGTAAAATCAGCCCCTTATATTCTTACTTAAATGTCAAATCACTTAATACTTTCCCCTTTTACTTATGTCCAATCAACAAGACATAAATGGTTGTAAATAGCAAAGCATAAAGAACATATATAGCTGAAATTCAAATATGAAAATGATACAAGATGTAGATGTTAGAATATAATGGATGTGCTCGTTTTACCATTGACAATATCTCTATTGTCACCAAACCATAGGTCGAAGCCACCCTCCAAGCACCTTAACCTTGACAGAGAATCACTCCGAAAGCAAACCCTAGGCTAGATAGCCAAACAAAGGGTAGCGCACCTTTTCCCAAGGATAGCGCACCAACAAGAGCTGATCAAATAGTCCAAACCCTAACCAAGAGATAGTCCAAGCCAAACGTGATCTACTAGCTGCAGCAGCTGCAATGGCAGCTCTCCTCCAAACCTGCGCACAAAACTGGGCACTGCAGTGCGCACAAGTGTTGTTCTGCAATTCTGAGACTGCCTGCCAGAATGAAGACTGGCCTCCTGTATTTATAGTAATTCTGGCTAACTGCCTGGGCCGACTTCTCATTCTGGGTATCTGTCTGTTCAGTATATTTTATTTCTTTTGGTCGACTTCTTCTCTTGGAGGCTAATAACCTAATACAAGTTATCTACTTGAGCCGACATGTCTTCTAGGGTTATTAGCCAACTCATTAGGGTTTCTTCTTGCTTCACGGAATATTCTATTCTCGTCAGGTTTACATGTGGAGGTAAATACCTCCCGCAGCTACCATAATGTCAACAGTAGATAACTGGAAACTTCATATATAAGCTCACAATGGAGTACAAGTATATATCCTTCTCTCAAGGCTAGTACAAAAACTCCAACTATCCAAAAATCCCTAGCTAGGATAAATCATCAAACCCTAGCTCAACCAAGAAAATCCAAGAGAAAAAATCTCTCCAAAACAACCTTCAAGGAAAGATGTTCTCCTCTTTTCTTCTTCTTCACAAATCCACCTTAGGGTTTTCTCTTAAAACCCTAATCTCCAATCTCCAATGGATAAACCCTAACCCTAGAACTCCAAGATGCTCCAAGAAACCCTAGTGCCTCGTGAGAGAGAGAATACAAGTGAAGACTCAGAGAGGATGAGGAAGCGTGCACTCTCTTCTCTAAGTCACATCTCATCACAAGAGTGAATACAAGTTAGTGAATGAATATGTTTGATCATCATCTCCAATGTCTACTCTATAAGAGCAAACCCTAGTCACAGGAGAAAACTCCAAACCAAGATGTCCTCTTTCCCTTCTATAGCTTCTCCTAGGGTTTCCTTATGAACTCATGAACCCTAACAAGTCTCTCCAAAAAGACAAATACAAAAAGAAAGATACAAATGATGAATAATGGAAAGACTCATTCCTTCCTCTATTTAAACGAGGTAAGGGAGGCCAGCAATATTGTGAGCCTTCTTACAACAAAATCTAACAACCCCAAATAATGTAAAGTCCTAAGCATCAAGCGGCTAGTTTTGTGCACTCTGGAAGGCTACCCATTGTCACCACAAGAGCTCTTACTCACACTTTTGGTCAACTCTTCTCCAACCCAAGGGAGGCTTCCCCAAAGATAGGATTGCTAAGGTTAAAGAGTGGAGGCTTAAGATGATGTTGTGAAGAGATAGCCTAAGCAAAACAAATGGTTGTAGTAAAAGTGGAATAAATGAGTTGTGTGAGAAATGAGTATGAAGGTAGAAACCCTAAGATCAAGTGCCAATATTTTCGGCAAAATGTAGTCAAAAATGAAGATATTTCAGGTCCTAACAAGCTGCCAACTAGGTCTGTCTTTGACCTCAAGTTGGCTCTAAGTTTCAAATGTCAAACAAGGGTTTGTTGTTGTTTTATAACAACAAATTGTTCAGTAACTTCTTTGTTGTTCTGTTATGGTTACATAGGCCATTAAGGTGCTCTAGCATGTAGTTTTGTCACAAGATGTTAGCACATGCATACCATAAGCTATATAACACACCTAGAGATCTTTTAGAGCTGAAATAATGTTGTTCTAAACACTAGCATACATGCAAATGAACATAGATATTTTTGGTCAACATGACCTTGGATAAAACCCCCGCGGGGAAAACCAATTTGGAATGGAAGTATATATGTGGAGAATAGAAGGTGGAGTACAACAAGTACATGAAACAAATGAACCTGATACAATAGCAACTTGTCTCAAGCTGCAACACAAGTCCAAGAGTGAGAGATGCGCCCAAGCATGGTGCGCCCTCCTCAAATATAGCTCTATCCACTGAAATGAAGCGCCCTTGCTCCCTGAAGCTCTGATGGAGAAACCCTTGCACCACAATGTGCTCTCGTGTGCTACCTCTCCACTGAAACTGTCCTCAAAGAAATCTGACCACTGCAAGACCTCCCTGCTAGTTGTGCGCCCTCCTCCTCAAGTGTGCCCTCCTCCTAGTAAGAACAACCACCACAAATAAATTGGGCCCTAATCTTTCATGAGTCCTCCATGAAAGGAGGCGCCCAAGCTCCCCTCTCTCAATGCTTCCATTCTCATCCTCTTGCCCTTCTCCCAACTCTCTTGGTGAACATACAAGTGAATCATGAGCTCTCCTTTGCCCTTGCGCCCTCCTTAAGGAAACCTAAAAGATGGGTGGATGAGATCATCTCATCCCATCTCTAATCAATGGTTGAGATCTCTCCAAAAGAATCTCAACTCAAAACCCACTTTACTTAAGTTTCCATAGTCTCACTTTATGTCCCTCAATTCACCCACAAAGTGAATTAATTGTCATTTTAGGCTTAAATGAACAAATTTCACTTTTGACTTAAATCTCCCAAGTCAAAGTGAAATTAGACATAAAGTACATGTACAAAGTACTTCCCACATGTGTTTAGAAGCTCACAAGCACAAGGGGACCAATTTCCAAGGTACCCAAATCTCAACAAAAAAGGCATGGATCTAAGAGGGCTAATGCATGCATGTGTAAGGAAAATAAAGCTTTCTATACATGCAAATAAATCATCTTTAGCTTGCTGAAAATTGATGCAGAAAATTGTCCTTAAAGAGCTAGGAGTGCTACTCTAAAACAAAGCCATGAAGGTGATGTTATATTGGTTCAAGCAACAACCTAATTTGTTAGATGTGTTATCCCCATTTTGTGGATAACTAAGGAGATGATGTCTCGAGGCCCTTGGGATGCAGATATGGAGTGTCGAAAGACTACATGACCAGCATTACCCTTTTGCACAAATGGAAAACCCACTCACCACCACAGATGGTCACAGGTTTACAGATGGCATCCACCACACCAATTGGCTTCTGGAAGGCAGTGGGCCTTGCTCCATGAGGTATAAGTCAGTATTATGTTGAGCATCATTTCAATACCTAAGCCATTTGATTATGTTGTATCTTAGATTGCTCTAGATTTCATGATATGTGCTTGGACATTATGCCTTTCTTCCCTGCTTCACCTTGGTGGTTGACATTGTGCCCTAGTAAGTGGTCTTCTTTGGCAATGGGTTTGCTACTGGGAAATCCCTTAATGAGCCAGCGTACCGTTCTCGATCATACTTATCATTTTCCATCATTATTTCCCTTTGTTTCCTTATCTCTTGGGATTTTAGAGTGTATTGACCCAAGAAGGGGTTGTCCCTCATTCTATGGGAAGAAGGGGATAAAGGCCCAGAGGGGTTGGTGTTGGGTAAAAGATAAAAGCCATATATAAACCTTCCAGATGCTTCGCCCAGGGATCACCCAAGAAAGCAATAAAACACTTATCTTTGAATAAAGGGGACCCATAATATAATAAAGAAATGCTTGAAAGGTAGGTTGAAGGATAGGAGGTCTCATCATGAGCCGACCTATCACATCCATGGATATCTAGTGATATGACATTGTATGTTCCGCCATTTGTGAATCCATATGGCTTCAGAAGTTGTTGATAGGTCTATTCAATCTGGAGATGGAAGCAACCGTGATTCTATGTGATAACAAGAGTTGTATAAAAATGACAAAGAACCTTGTGTTCCATGACAAGTCAAAACACATAGAAATCCGATATCATTGCATCCGTGATATGGTGCAGAGAGGAGCCATAAAGCTCCAGTATGTTAGCACAGATGAACAGGTTGCAAATGTGTTGACCAAGCCTCTGTCTCGTGTAAAGTTTAAGCACTTTCGAGATAAGTTTGGTGTAGTCTGAAAGGACCTCCCTCGAAAGGGGGAGTAGTGTTGATGCCAACCTTGTGTTGAAGATTTCCAGCTTCGTGTTGATGTTGTTGTGATGCCAACCTTGTGTTGAATATTTCCAGCTTCGTGTTGATGTTGTGATGCCAGCCTTGTGCTAAAGATTTCCAGCTTCGTGTTGATGTTGTTGAGATGCCAGCTTCATGCTAAAGATTTCCAGCTTAGTGTTGATGTTGTTGAGATGCTAGCTTCGTGTTGATGTTGTTGAGATGCCAGCTTCATGCTAAATATTTCCAGCTTCGTGCTGATGTTGTTGAGATGCCAGCTTCGTTCTGAAGATTTCCAACCTAGTGCTAATGTTGATGATGCTCCAGCCTCCGTGCTGTGATGTTGTTGTTGATGTTGTATCAGCCTTGTGTTGTTATTGATGATGATGATGACGTATTAGTGTTATACTAATCCATGTTGATGCAGATGATGATTATGCCATTCCAACTCCCTGTTGTGGATGATCATATTGATGATGAAGAAAAACTTCCGATGATTTATAGATATGTCAGTCAGTGTTCCAGATGTTGTTGATGTTGTTGCCCTCTCTCTCTCCTGATGATGTTGTAGAATACCCTTCTTGTTAAGGGGGAGTGTTGAAATATTGTAACTGCAAAGAGTATTCTATTTATTATTGAATTATTATTCATTAGATCAATCCCCTTTTGTGGACTGATCATGTCGGGCATTGTAATTGACCAAATCCCCTTTTGTGGATTGGTCAAACCCTAAATATAATATGAAAATTGAGAAGTCGACCCCCGGGCTAATTAAAGTGGTTTTAACCACTAAGAAGACAAGTCGGCCCTGCCCAGTGAAGAGACACCTTTCCAGCACTTGTCAGTTTGTATAAATAAAGGAAGTCAACGCCTCATTATCTCACTCACTCATTCGCTCATCCAGTGCGCAAATTTGGTAGCTGCAGTTGGGAGAAGAAGGAAGAGAGAGGCGCATTGCTCAATGTTGGATATTCTCTAGTGTTTTGGTTTATTGTCTTGGCATTGTATTGGCTATCTATATTAAGGAAGTTTTTGTTGGGTTTTCTCCCCCATGAGGGTTTCCCAGGATAAATGTTGTGTATCTTGCGATTGTGTTTCTCTCAATGATCCTATCTATGCTATGGTTATCTAGTAAATTGAAAAGAAACCTAATAATAGCTTAAACCTTGACAAATACAATGGAACCTGATACAATAGCAACTCCTCTCGAGATGCTTTGGAGTTCCAAGAAGAGAAATGTGCCCAAGCTTAGTGCACCCTCTTTCCTTGTTGCTCTATCCACTGAAACAATGCGCCCTTGACCCTCTGACCTCTAATGAAGAAACCCTTGCACACAAACAAGTTGTGTGCTACCTCCATGCTAAATCTGACAGATCTGCAATCCTCCAAGTATAGCTAGTGCCTGCTATGTGTGTGCCCTCCTCCTCAAGTGCGCCCTCCTCCAAGCAAGAACAAACACCACAAATAAATGAGGGTCTAGGCCTCCATGAGCCCTCCATGGAAGGAGGCGCCCAAGCTTCCCTCATCCAATGCATCCATCCTCATCCTCTTGCTCCTCTCCCAACTCTCTTGGTGAACAAAACAAGGAATGAGCCTCTCCTTGACCCTTGCGCCCCTCTTGAACCATCCATAAGGAAACCTAAAGATGGATGGCTAGGATCACCCCAAGCCATCTCTAATCAATGGGTGAGATCTCTCCAAAAGAATCTCACCTCAAAGCCCACTTTGGGTTAAGTTCACTTTATGTCTCCCAATTCACCCACAAAGTGAATTAAAAGTCACTTTAGGCTAAAAGTGACAAATTTCACTTTGGACTTAAATCTCCTAAGTCAAAGTGAAATTAGACATAAAGTACAAGGTATAATGGTACAAACATTTCCCTCTGGTGGTTAGAGACATGTTGACCACCTATTTCAACTAGGGGTCACCATCATGTATCATGAAGATAGGTACCGTATGGTGCAACAAATTTGAAGACTTATGGCTCAGCAGGGCATATTTTTGCCTCGACACATCTTTCTATGTAATCGGAATGTCTGCTCCCCTGCATGGGATAATAATGTAATAGGTCAGCATGAGTCATTTTTTAGGTTAGTTGCCTAGGACTTTGTCATTAGGGAAGTCCTTTCATCGAGTGTTTTTTTTCCTCAAGTAATTAATCTAGCCTAACAGGCCATTTTAATTATCCTTGAGTTTTTCACTCACAATAATCCTCCAAAGTGGTGAAAGGTGTTCTAATGATTGAGCCCAAGGGGTGACTAAGGTTTAGGAATGTTGTAAATGACCATGCTAGACATCGTCTAGAGTTTTGCGGAATTTCGTTAAGTTTTGATAAGTTTTTTTTAATTATTAAAATTTTCCATTAATTGGAAATTTTAATTATTTTTTATGTAAAATGTAAAAATTTGGTCCTTGTGGATTTTGTATAGAGGTGTGAGTACTCAAATCAAATGGTAGATGACCCCCTACACCCTTGGACCAAATTTCAGCTCATTTGGACAAGTTTTTCTAGGTCATTGTCCATGAGGAATCCAAGTCAATCAAAAGTCAGCAAATAATTGGCTTAATTAAAAAAGCCAAAAATTGTAAAAATCTCTAAACTCATGAGAGAGAGTGGGGAAATGTTTTCTAATGTATGTCCTAAGTTGGAAAAGTGATTTTCCACTTAAAAGACCCCCCCATGCCAAGCCAACAACCAAAAGTGAGTCTCCCTAGTGAAAAGTGCACCCTCCTTCCTCATGAACTTAGGAAAAAGTAAAAAATTAAAGTGAAAAAATGTCTAAAACCCTAATTTCACCCTTCCTATAGCCTAACCTCATGTTTGACAAGTCAAAAGGTGTTTTCCCCCTTCACATCTCGCCCCTCAAACCCTAACTCACTACCAAAACCCTAAAAGTGTCTCTTCCTTGACTTTGTTTATCTCTTTTGGATGTGTGACACTTGGAGCTCATCCAAGAAGGGTCTTTCCTCTCTCCCAAGTATAAAAGAATGTCTACCCCTCCTCATTTCTGAATCTATTCTCAGAGCAAGTTTATGTTGCCCAAATCTCTCCCATTCATCTCCCTCTCTCTCTCATTCTTTCATTGCAAATCTTGCTGCAAGTATTTGCAGCAACATTTTTCTTGGAATAAAGGAAACTTTGGAGGATATCTTATGTGCATTGGGAGTCTTCTTGATGTTGTGCATAATTCTTTTATGAGGTGATATTATTGCTTTGTTCTTGTGTATTTCTTGCTTACATTGTCTTAACTAGGAGATCCAAGCAAAGTACTTTGCTTGGGAAAATTGATAGTAGTATTACTATTTGTTTTGTGGGTTTACTTTTATAGAATTTGGAAAGTATTTTGCAAGTTCTCTTAGATATACTCACCTCCTTGATTGGTTTTGTAGCAAGTTTTCACTCATTTGCAGGTCACCAAAGGGTTTGAAGAAATAAATTTCAGATCTGGAAATTTACTTGTTCAACCAACCAAAGCCTCCAATAATTCTCTGTTATCATTTATGTCTTTCCCATTTGATTTGAAGCAATTTTTTGTTCTGATATAGTTATCTAAAATCAAATTTTCTGTTCAGATTTTTAGTCTAAAAATTTATGTTTGGTACACTAACAGAAATTAATGAGTTTTTGAGTGTTTCGCAACATTTTCCATTTTGGGCCTCAAAACACTCCAAAACAAGCCTCTTAAAGCTTGGGTATCAAACCCCCTTCTTTCTATCTTCTTCTAAGCATTGTAAACAGCCCAAGAGAGTTTCTCAGGCTTGCATTTTTTTTCATAAAGTTAAAAATCTGATATTGTAAATTAGTTTAGTTTGTCCACACCTTGCAAAGTGATTTGACTATGCCAATCCATGCAATATTGTGAAGGCTAGATCATTTCTTTAATTTTTTGTTTTGCATTTTATTGTTTGCCCCACTTCTCTTTTAAAGCGAAGGTTGTGTGGCTAGTTCAATTCTTTCATTAAGTTATTCTTTTATTTACACCCACCTTGGCACAAAACCGGTAGGCTTGTCCTCCACCTTGTGCCATTGTTGTGAGGTTGCAAAGCTATTTGATTTATTTCTTTTGCCCACCTTTGTCCTTAAGGAAAAGTTGTGTGGCTAGGCAATTGTTATATTTCATTTCAAGTTAATTAATTTGTAAATTTTCGTCCACACCTTGCATTGTGCTTGGCTCTGTCAACCTTGCAATATCGTGAGGCTAGGTTAGTTTATTTGCTTTGGAAAGTAATTTAACTTGTGCCCTGTATTCCCTCCCCTTGCCACTTCGGTGGACCTTGGGTAACTAAGAAAGGGAAAAAGAACTGTGTGGCTAGTATAATTAGGCACTCAATCCACTGATTGTTTCAACCACCAAAATAGGGTGACTTGGGAGGCTACTTGAGGTTGAAGTCAGGGACGGCTTCACGGCACTATGTGTCCCTCTTGTTAAGCGCCCAAGCATTATGGATCTGACCTGTGGAGCTAGGGAAGGACCTTGTTTGTCCTTCTTCTTGAGCACCCAGCATTTCCTTTTGGTTGAAGGGATAGGGATTTGGGGTAGTCACATAGTCCAGGATTGTATCTCTCACACCTTAATTCCCTCTAATTCAAGAGAGACTTAAAATTTATTAAAATCAACCTACACACTACATTCACAACACTTGCAATTTCAAGTTCAGTTATCTTTCTTTCCAAGTTGTGTTATTTTACTTTCAAAGCAATTTACTTTCCATGTGTTTTAACTTTCCAAGCATTTTCAATTTCAAGCTATCTCTTTCATTGTGAATATCTACATATATTGATGCTTCATTGTTTATTGGGTTGATGGTATTCTTTATTCATTTGGATATAGTTGTTTAAAGCTAGTAAACATTTCATTGTTTAATTCATTGTGTAAGTAGTTCATGACACATGTTGTATTTCATTTTGTAGATATATTTTGTAATTGTGTAAGTAAACTTTGGGTATATTTTAGGCATTGGTTTGTTTATTGTATTGTTTAAGAAAAGGTTTGCTTGTCATTTCAAAGTTGCATTTGCATTGTTTGTTTGTCATTGGGTTGAGAATCCTTAATTAAAAACCAAATTAACTCCTAGATCATTAATTCAACCTTAACATAGTTAAATAGTGTCTACCCCCCTTGGCTTCCCTAGGAGTGAGCCTAGACGGAAGAAATCCATATCAAGGTGACAGTGGGTTTGGACTTAGGCTTGTGCCTCCAAGGACACACCAAGTGGGTTGGAGTCTTCTCCGCGTTTGTAGGTATAAGGACGGCAACAAGACCCAAAACCACAAGGGGACCACTTTACAAGGTACCCAAATCTCAACGGTATCATCTTTTATTTGGCAAACACTACATCATATATATTAGTGCTTTCTCCATATGTATGTGCCAATGTGTTTATCTGATGTTGTTGTTGCATTATATATTTAAAATTTTGAAAAAAATGAATTATTTCGTATTTTTTAATGTTTGTCGTGGTTTTCTGATTTTTTGTCGACTTTTTCCAAAACAATGTTTTCCAGACCCTTGCCAACTTTTTGTCGATGCCGACTTTTTCAACAATGACTATAACACCAAAGAGCATCTCACAACCATCAACCAAGACATTAAGTGAAACCATAAACTTCCAACCCCAAAGCTCCATCAACCAAAGATAAGTATGCATGAAGAGAGAACCATGTACTAAGAAAATCCACCACATAAGCCACATCTCATCCCATACTACTAGTATCCAACCCTTGGGGAGCTAAAACTATGATATATGAACCAACATGTATACCAATGTAATACCATGATGAGGTAGCAGACTTCATAATCATAAAAAGTATACAAAGAGTGTGATCAACAAGGCAAACACATATGAGAAGACCACCAAGGACTATCTCTATCCAACTAAGGAGAAATGAGACTCCCCCAACCAAAGATCTCCATCAAATGATCAAAGCAATGAATAGAAACAGGCTCCATGAAGATGTATCCCCCAAGTCGGTCCAATGCTCAAGAGCACCAACAGCAAGTCTCCATCATTGCGATGAAAATCACAAGATGGAACCTCATAGAATATAAGTTTTAACAGCAGAAATTGGAAGAATCTTATGGCTAAAAATGAGTGGAAAGAAAGAAACAATATTCAAAAGAGTACCAATAACATTAGCATTTTTGTTAGGTCTCATTTCAATATTCGATTTGTATTTTTAGTCAGATATATCCCAAACCATGATATCTTCAAGACAAAAGTTATATATCAAGTTAAAAATGACCATTAATAATGTACGATATAACACACGAGGATCACCAAGTGACTTCTAGAGATAGAATCCTGTAGAAAAGAACCTACACGTTATTGTACAAAAGAAAAACTTGTCCCTGCAACTGCTCTTGTATGTATATCTAATGAGTAAAAGTTTTGAGACATTTACACAAAACGATCAAAGGTTCACTGCATTTATCATTGGGAACAATTATTTAAAATGCACAATATTATGTTCACACCTGTAACAAGCTCTGTGGACAGAACTCTCCTGTTGGAAATGTCATCTATGACCAAAGGTACATAAAAACCATCTGCTCCAGACAAAAGCTCACGAAAGCGTTTTTGGTTTGCTGCTTCCAGCTCATAATTGCACTCCCTAGCAAGTTCCACTTTTGCCACCTAAAACCAAATCAACCAAGTCTTCTTATGTGATTCTCATAAAGGACATAGATCAAGTTAGAATTTTCAAACATTTTATAGAACAAAGAGAGATTATTTTCTAACTCGTGAAACACTTTCCTGACATGATTTTATGCACCCATTTTGGTCCAGAATTTAAGTAAAAATAGAGGTTACTAATTCAAAATCTATTTTGGTTCTTTGAAGCTAGGCTACAAGAAAACCTAAATCAAATCAAAACATAAATATACAAATCATAGTCACAAGTTAAGGAGCTTCATCAAGACTGCAAGCACTGGGCAAAGAAATAACATTTTTTGTTGGAAAACACTAAACATATCCAGAGGATATATTATGAAAGTACCTTTATTATAATTGGAGTCATCTTTACAATATGATTGTCACAATTTTATTCATAAATTGGGTAATTGGTCTACTGAAATTTTATAACGATAACACAACTATAATTAATAAAGCTAGGCAATTATGACTTTATTCCCCACTAACATAATCTACAAATGGTTACACTAGGTTGGGTCACCTAGTGACCCCTTAATACATCAACATTATATTCATGTCATTAAACCAGATTCCCTCCACCTCTGCCCCTTAATAGAAAGGATCCAAAAACTTTTAGAAAGGAAGATAACAAATAACAATTACAAATTTGATAAAATTATTATAACTATCTAAAGACTGTATACGGGTCCACCTACATCCACCAAAGCATCTGGGTAACCAGCTGCGATGCTTATTGGTTCTCTAGGTAGATGACCTGGGTACATGTTATGTCTCCGGCATCTATTGTGCAACGAATAAAAAGCATCTGTTGCTCTTCTCCTTCAACAGATCTGGAACCGACCATCAATGCTACATCACGTTGTTGTCACGCTTGTATTGAAGATAGTATTCAACTAGACAATCATCCACATAGAGCAAACCCTTCTAAAGATCATCTTGTCTAAAGGTTGTGTTTATGAGAATACCTTTTAAGAAGAAAATTAAAACAGGTAGTCATCACTAGTTTGACCACAAATGCCACCCTCCTCTACCTCTTTAGTATCCTAGGTATCATGGACACCATTCTTTGTCTTTCCTTTAAGCAAATCAGCAGCACAAATTCTACAATTCCAGGCAATGTGACTTGGCTGCCCACCATAATAACATTTTCTTTCATTGTTTGTGTTGGCCTTTCTTTTGTTACTCTCATTGTTTGTTCTGCGTTACCCCCTCACATCTAGCGGTAACTAGAGGAGAGATTTCACCTATGATCCACATTACAGACAGCAGTCCTACAGATGACATTCATGGTGCTCCATAGACAGTTTCCCACAGATGCTTCCCACATATTGCTCAAATCACTTTCAGTCATGACTGTCGTGCTTGCCCCACAGGAGGTAACTTATTTCAATACTTCGTATTAAGTGTTAATACCTTATGTATCTGTCATGAAAGTAGCGATCAAGCGGTTGAGTCAGATAATGAATCATGATGCTTGGGATTTATACCGTTTTGCCTCGTTTCACCTAGGTGGTTGTCCCCATCTTCTAGATAAGTGTTGTCAACTTGTCACTCTTGGGCAGGGTTGTACCATTGGGTGGCTTTCAAGGGGGTAACGTGTCCATATCCTAGTTCATACATAACCTTTTCCATCTTTCCTAACTTCCGTTGTCCCGTCTTTTGGGTTGGTTGTCATATGTCACCCGTATAGGTTTGTGCTTCATAATCCCATGAGAAGGAGATAGAATGCTCGAGGTTGATGCAGCTAGATATATATATATATATATATATAGAGAGAGAGAGAGAGAGAGAGAGAGCGAGTGCTAAACTCAAAATGCAAAGCAAAACAAAGAAGAAAGAAAAACAAAGTCAAGAACCAAGAAAGACAAAGCATGAGCTCTGGCCCCTTGCTAATAGGCCATCAACCCAAGTCCTATGCAATGAATGCATACCTAAAAAGAGGACTTAATAAAATAAAAATAAGAAGGCAAAAGAGGTTGAATGAATAAAGAAAAAGGAAAATAAGGGGTTTGAAAAGACACATTGCCAAGGAAAAGGAAACTCATTGCATAATCCTCCCTCATACAAAGACGCTCATGTCGATGAATATGACTATGTAGCACCACCCATGAAGCTAAGTCACCTGACACGGGGACACGGGACACGGAGGACACGGAAATACGAGTATCCGACACGGGCACGACGACCCCCGGAAATAGGACACGGAGGACACGTTATATATATATATATTAAAATATATTTTAATATATATATAATTTATATATCAAAATTTAAATGATGAATTACACATGCAAAAATGAAATAATTAAACTGTAAACAGTTACATGATGATGATACAAATTCAATCATACAACTAGTACTAACTTAGTAACTACTAAGTTACTAAGTTACTAACATAAATGATGACATTGCCAACTCAAAAGTTACTAACATAAATGATGACATTGCTAACTCAACATTGTTGTTCAAACCCATATCATCAGAAACACAACCTACATCTTTGTCTTTCCCTTCAACCACTTTCTCTCTCTCAGTCTGCTGCCTACAAATAAGATTGTGGGTTGCGCAGATACAACTACTAAGTCACTTGACACGCATGACAAAGAGAAGAGTTCAACGTATGAGTTTATAATTGAGTGAAGGGTACATTTTATTGGGGTTATGACGTGAAGAGTTCAACAATCAATTCCACCAACATCGAGGTACATAAAGGGTATGGTGCCTTGATTAAATGCCAATCCCATAACCTCATACATAATAGAACCCAAAGGAAACATTGCAATCCCGCCAATCTTGAAACCCTGAAACCATTAAGTTCGCTGAATTTTGAATGGGACCTAAATTTTTACTTTCTCCATATGAAGTCCCAATGAGGTTGGAACCACTCTCAAACATCCCTAAACAATTAGCTGTACGTTAAAATTTAAGTAAAGGATGAAAATGAGATAAAGGAGAATGTCACTTTACTTTAAGAATTTAATATTACCATTAACTATTAGGGCGGGTAAAATGGAGGGGGTGGGGACCTCTTTAAATAGAATTAGTAAGGCAAAATAACCCTTGGTTGCACACTGAAACACCTCACAGCTGCAACTTGCATGAGAAAACATGAGCCAGGGTCCTTTTCTGAGCAAGACACGTGTCCTATTTTCAAGACACTCGTGTCCTGTGAACATGACACGTTATAAATGAGTATCTGACACGTGTCCTACCGTTTGGTGTCCGACACGTAGGATTCGCGACACGAGGGGGGGTTTGGACGTGTCAGGTGACTTAGCCATGAAGTAAACTCCAAACCATACCATGCATCATTTCATATACTCCTTGATGGGTTTCTTGAGAAATACTCCTATTCTTGGGTACTAGCAAATGTAATAGGAGCCGCCAATGATGATCCTCCCATACCTAAACTTGGCAAATTGTATGAATTTATGAGCTAGTGTGAAGTTTGAAGATGATGCTTAATGTGATTGTAATGTTCCCAAGTGGATTTGCTTGGAACATCTTGAAATTTTGTGTTTTCTAGTTGTGGTATTTTGTCAAACAATTTGTTGTTTTTGCCTTCTTAGTTGCGCTAGGATAGTTTTGTAGAGTTTGCAACACATAAATGATAGAAATATAACAAATAACATATACACAACAAGATGTAATAGAAGTAACGCAAGAAATAGCCACAAATACCTCAAATCTACATTTTATTTAAGTATATAGCTGACCTCAATACAAGAGATGGACAAATCTGGAATAGAGATGGAAGAATAACGTGAAGTGGCTAAGAATAGCTCAAGCTTCAGTAACAAAGAGAGATCTAGGCTTCCCTGAGCCTCCAATAGCTGCATACAAGAGATCTAATGGACTAGGAATATTTCCTTCCTTCGGTCTGATGAATAACTAAGTAGAGTTGCGCCTCCCTGGTTGGTGCGCACCCTAGAAACTTGGATCTGATGTTTTGACCTCCCAACTTCACAAGAATGACCGCAATCCTGTAGATCTAAAGAAGATGAACTCATGAGAAGAGATCCTTTGGATATAGCAACAAATCTGAACACTCCCACTCAATATTTCTAAGGGTAAATGCACCTGTTGACCACCTATTTCAACTAGGTGTCAACGTCATGTACCATGAAGATATGTACCTTGTGCCATGACAAGGTTGAAGGCCTATGGCTCAGTAGGGCAATTGTGCCCCCAAAAATTATATTTCTCTCTCTTCTTCTCCACGGAATTTCCACTACTCTGCGTGGGAAATTTTTGTAATGTAACATGTTAGCATGGGTCAAGTTTTGTAATGATTTAGTGGCCTAGGACTTTATCATTAGGGAAGTCCTTTCATCGAGTGTTTTTTTTTCCTTAGGTAATTAACTTTGTTTTTTCAGCGATTTTAATTACTTAAGTCTTTCACTCAATAATCCTCCAAAGTGGTGAAAGGCGTTCTAATAATCGAGCTTGTTGTCATCCTTATACATACCTACAAGCGTGGAGAAGTCTCCAACCCATTAGGTGCGTCCTTGGAGGCACAAGCCTAAGTCCAAACCCACTGTCACCTCGACTTGGACTTCTTCCGTTTAGGCTCACTCCTAGGGAAGCCAAAGGGGGTAGACCCTACTTACTATGTAAGTAGATTAATGTGATCTAGGAGTTAATTTTAGTTATTAACTTAGTGGGAGACTAACCTATACGACAAGAAGCAATGCAAATGCAAAGCTTCAATGACAAGTAGACATTTCCCTAAAAGGACAACTAAGACTAGTGCCTAAAGATTGGGTAAAGGGGTCAATTAAGTTTATACACAAAGAATAGAATTAGATGAGCTATTCACAAAATAAAGAATACAATCTACACTTTAGATTGTTACAAGATGAAGATATACAAATGAAATATAACACAGATAAATTATAGTGAAATTACAACAATTATACAAAAGAAACTAAAGAATGGTTAGATAACTACACAATAAAGAATTCAACTTATGCCAATATACATGATATATCTACAACAAAGCAAATAACTTTAACTAAGATTAGGAAGCAAAGAGAACTAGTGCGCAACCTTAAGAAAGTGAAATGAACTTTGAAACAAAACTACCCAATAGAACTAGTGCACAACTTTAGGAGAGATAGAAACTTGAAAGATGAAATGCCCCAATAGAGAAATAACTTAACTTGCAAGATAGATAAGTGCGTGTAAAGTAAAGTGCAAGAAAGTAAAAGATTACACAACTTGCATTAAGATGAAAAACTTGAAAAGTATAGATTGTGTAAGTAGATTTTAAGAAATTTTAGGCCTCAGTTAGATTAGGTGAGGTTGCAAGCCTATACTATGTGTTTACCCCTAGACTCTTACCGCTTTGGCCAAAATGATTGTTGGGTGCTCAAGAAGAAGGGCAAGCAAGGCCCTTCCCTAGCTCCATAAGTCAACCCGGAATGCTTGGGCGCTCAAGCAGGGGGGACACCTAGTGCCGTGAAATCGTCCCCGACTTAGCACCCCCTGTAGCCTCCACAAGCACCATTTTTTATGGCGAAAGTTGTACCAGTCTAGGTGCCTAGTTAAACTAGATAAATTTCCCCAAATCCTAAAACTACAAGCTATGATTAATCCCAACTTAAGAATATAGATTGCAAATTAAGATTAATACACAACTTGAAATAAGAGATTGCTTAAGATACAAGATTGCTTCTAACTTAATGAGATATTGACAAAATGAATAGTAAAAGAGATATTAACAACTTAAGCACGAAAACAAGCCTTACGATATTGCATGGGTTGGCTAAGCCAAACCACTTTGCAAGGTGTAGGCAAAATAAATCAATGAAATTAAAGGACTTGGAAAATAAACTAAATGTTAAACAACCACAACAAAGGCACAAGGAGGAGGACAAGCCTACCGATTTTGTTCAAAAGTGGGTGAATAAAAAGAATGAATAACTTAAAAGAAAAACAATTAAGCCTAGCCTCTCAACCTTGTCTTAAGGACAAGTGGGGCAAACAATAGATGCATAAAACAAAAGGTAAACTACCTAGCCTTACGATTTTGCATGGGTTGGCTAAGCCAAACCACTTTGCAAGGTGTAGGCACAATTAAATTACAATTTACAAAACTGAAAATTAAATAAAGAGAAGGCAAGCCCAAGAGACTCTCTTGGGTTGCTTACAATGAAGGAAATAGATGAGAGAAGAAGGGGGTTTTGTTACCCCGAGTTGGGAGGCTCTTTTGGGTTGTTTTGAGGCCCAAAATGGGCAGCACCTCCCCTTGTTCAGGCGAGAACCTGCAAAAAACTGCAAGCTAATGATTGTTGGAAATACTGCAAAAAGACTTGAAATTGCTTGCAAATTTATGTTAATATAAAACAAAAATTTATATGTAAAAATCTGAACAGTAAATGTATATTTTTATGTTAAAATCAGAACAGAAAATGCCTCAAATCAATAGGAAAGAGGAAGGAATAGAATAGAAAATTTTGGAGGCTAATGTTCGCCCAACAAGTAGTTTTCAAAATCTAAAATCTACTTGTTTAAGCACCTTGGTGACCTGCAAATGGTGCCAAACTTGCTACAAAACCAGTCAAAAGGTGAGTAGATCTAATAAACAAGTAAAATACTTCACTAGTTCTATTAAAACTACCTCACTAAACAAATAGAAATACTTCTACTTATTTAACCAAGCAAAATACTTTGCTTTAGATCTCTTAATCTAAGCTAAGCAACAAGAAAACGCAAGAACAATACAATATCACCTCATTAAAAATAGCATAGCATCAAGAAGACTCCCAATGCCAAGATGATGTTCCTCCAAAGCTTCCTTTATTCATAAAAAATCTGCATGCAAATACTTGCGGCAAAACTAGAAGAAATGGGAAAGAGAGAGAGGAGTGAGAGAGGTTTGGGCAGCATAAGTTTGCTCTGAGAATAGATGATAAATGAGGGAGGGGTAGGCATTATTTTATACCTGGGAAGCAAGAGAGACCCCTCTTGGATGAGCTCCAAGTGGCAAGCAACAAGAAAGAGTGAGCATCTCAAGGAGGGGCGCACTTTTAGGGTTTTAGTATGGCTAGGGTTTGAGGGTTGAGTGTGGTGAGGGGTGTTGTTCCTGAGTTTATACTTTAAGGCTATAAAGTATGCTGTCAAGGCATCTGAAAATAAAGAGGGTTTTGGTATATGGAAAGGAAATTTGTTCTCTAGGTAAAGAAACTATGGTTGGTTCCTGAGTTGTCTTTGTCTAGCTTCCAATCGTTCTTGGGTGCTAATGTCATGTTCGATGGCTGCCCATGAACGTTCAAGTTCAACCCGGATGGTGGCTGTCTCAAGGATAGTATTAAACAGGGTTAACGTGATACTGGTTTGATCAGTGAGTCTGGGTTCTATATTAGGCTATCTTGCAACAGGAACAGTCATGAGGAAAAGAAAGTTAAAAGATTTGTTACTTTGTTTTTAAGGTTTGTTGTTTCTATTTTAGATTATATGGGAGAGATTCAAAAATTGGAATTAATAATGTAACAATTTTAGAGGTTGTTTCCTGTTCCTTAGTTAAATTGAAAATAAAAGATGAGATGAAAGAAAAACATAAAGTTGTTTAAACAACGTGAGGCATCAATCATGGAGGAATCTCACTTTGTAACAGAAGAAGAAAATAGACGAGAAAACTTTAATGAAGCATAAAAATATAGTGATATGAATAATCCACAGGTCTTGTGCCTGCTAATAGCAAACACAGAGGAAAATCCACGAACAATTAGACGACCAAATAACACATAACCACAGTAGATGTTGTACTAAATTGTAGCTTAAACATTCATCAAAGATATATAAGAAATGGTGCTGAAAATGAAAGTATAGAGGAACACATAACTCAGGGTTGACAGGATATGGAATCTTCGTTTTGCATTGTCATTAATTCTTGTAAAAAAGAAATCTCTCTGCTACAATCGGCCAGGAAAAAGCCTTGTTTAAGTCTTTTGAAATTATATTTATACAAAAATTCATCAACCGTAGACAGTTGGTACTTTCCTAACTCCTAGGTGCTAACGGTTACAGAATACAAACTTGAACTGTTTCACTTGATTGCCTTTTACCTCTCTGTCACTCCAACAAAATGAGCATGCATGTGTTGCTTCGTTATCTCTTTGAAGTATCTCCTTCATTTGGTCCGAGACACTCAACGCACCTGCCAAGAAAATGTACTAAGCTTCTAGAAGGCTGTGGCATATCCTTTGCTTCAAAGAAATACACTTCCTCTGAATTTTCGACAACTTTTCTTCAAACCTCTTATCTTCAAACTTTACTGATTGCAATTGTAAATTCGGTTTCACCAGCCATCTACCCATTAGGGTGACATCAACTTGTTTTAATTGCGAAATTTCAATTTGAGTTTCATTCAAACTCTCTTTTAGGTTCAGTTGATGTCTTGTAACATTGATCTGTCCTAGTAGTCCAGGGCAATCGCCCTTTCCAATGTCTAGCAATTTTTTATCTAATAAGTCGAAAGTCTCTTCACATTCTGCCTTTATCTCTTTGGCCATTTTCTTACTTTCAGATATATTAGCCTCCCATACCTTCAACATGATATCACCCTTGATCTGTTCAGTAACAATTAACTTAGGAGCTATTGGTACCTCTTCTTTAGCCGAAAATATGACTTCCTTTTGGAAAGTGATCCGGGCTGCTGTAGCCTCTTTTTCTTTGAAAACAATGTTCTCCAATGACTGACTTATGTCCCGAAAATGGTTTTGAATGATCTCTACTTTAGAAAACAGGCTTTGTTGTTCTGCCTCTAGCTTCTGGTGTACTTCCAATGTCTGGGCTTGAAATACTGTTAAATTTACCACCTAGCTTTCAGTAGAACCCAATTTATCTTGCAACTGCTTTACTAATTCCTCTTGCTGAATGACATGTCCTTGACTGGCTTGCATCTTCTTATACATCTCATCTAAACTAGACTTGAGCATTTGAATCTCTTGTTTGTCGACAGCTCTGGCCTGTTCCAGTCCTTTATTTATTTCATCTCTAATATTTTTCTCTGTATTCTTTATTTGACTTTGCAACTGGGCTATCATTTGATTTTTCTGTTGCAGCCTTGATTTCAGATTATCGACTGAGAATAAGTTGGCCATAGAAAAAGCCCCCAAAGAGCCTGCTACTTCCGTGGGAAAGTCTTCCTCTTCTAGATTTTGTCCATCCACAAGTATCCTTTTCTTTTTTACCATTGTACCTTCTTTCAAGTGCATTTCTTGTTTCACTACAGCCTTCCTTTTCTTACTAAAAAATAAGTCAGAGGAAGGTATTTCTTCAATAGAGATTGGGTCAAGATCACTTACATATATAGCTCCGAGATGGGGAGTCCTAAAACTTGACTATAAAGGAGTTAAGGCTATAATCGGACGCCTAACTCTGTGAATTGTGTTCCTTCTGTTATTTTGGGAGTATCTGCAGGAACAGTTGACGATAAAGAAGGAATCATTTGATTTGACTTTAAAGGTGTCTCGGCTTTAAATCATGTTTCAGACCTTGGATGTTCTGTCTGCGAAGTTTCTGATCTTTGTGAAGACACTTCAGGATTCTTTGAGTTCTCCTCTGTAGTCCCTTTATCTTGAGATTTTGATTCGAAACCTGGAGGCATTTTTTCTTGTTTTGAAGGAAGGATTATTGATTTCCCTTGTAGTATCTTTGGCAACCCACTTCGTCTATGCTTCTGGAAAGCAAGAAAGTTGGTCTGCAAGTCAGGGGGTAATGCCTGGACTCTTTCTAATATTTCCTCATATGCTCTGGCTCCTTTGAATATGTCATCACAGGGGGAGTCTTCTTGCTCATACGTTTTCATGTTGCAATGAGCTAGATGATTTCCCACAATTTGATATGGGTCATGCTTCATGAGTTCAAGATCTACCAGCTTAATGTCTTCTAATGTTGTGGCTTCCACTTTGGAATGGCCAAGATTAAGCAATGAAAACCTCCCAATCTGTACAGGAAAAACTGGCCAGAATTTCTTTTGAGCTACTTTTAACTCTGTACCAATGCCTCATGTTATTATCTGGTATGCCACTTCTCTACACACCAGTCTGTCAGGGAGAAATTTAGGGAGAGCATGGGGGGAAATTGAACATCCGAAGACTCTGACATAAGAGAAATTCTCTTCGATGAACCAGTCTGCAATTGTTTTGAGGTTTCCCATGATTTGCTCTGATATCTGAGCGAGTGGGTGTCCATACAATATTTGGTGCACAGGTATCATTACATAGTGACAAATCTCGTAAAAGAAATCTTTTGTTTTCTCTTCCCATAGTTGAAAGTGATAGAAATGGATGGGTTCAGCACAGGTTGGATTCCAGTTCCAATTCATCAAAGGGAAAGAGGTCGTATAACAGATAGCATCCATAATATTTGCAGACAAATAAAAAGATGCAGGTTGTCCCTTTGACTTTGTCGTTTGGTACTTTGCAATCTCCTTGGTTAGGTTATCTAATAAGATCTTACCCCAATTGAAAGTGTAACCCTCGGCTACCTCATGTATAATTGGCACCCATACCGCAAGGAAATGGGTAGGGTTTTCCTCCCAAATAGTCTACATAACATCATTGCTATATAAACCATATATTCATTTAACGATGCTGTGGCATAAACGCCATGGCTATCAGCGCTAAATTTTGATGGAATTCCCCACCATCCTTTGATTATATCTGGATATGTTTGGTCAAATTCTGTACACTCCTTTTTTTGAAATTCTTCTACGAATTCAGCATTATAAATATATTTGGAAACAAGGGATAGCTTGTACATTACTTGAATATGTTCTGGCCTGAACGAGCCAACGACGACCTTTTGATGGTTCGTGATACTCCTGGTCTGCACATCGGTGTTCATCAAAGCCCAGTCTATCATGTCGTTGTATGGCATGAGTTTCGTTCATGTAGCTATTTTATGGAGCTCGGCCTCTACTATATCTATGAGTTTATTTTAATTCCTTCCGTTTCCAAAATCTTCTGGGCAATTCCTAACCTCATGCTCCAAAATTTCAAAAATTTGCATCCAGGACCGGACCGCATCTATAGCATGTGGTGTGGTATCAAATATAACATCTGAATTCAGATTTGAGCTTTCACCGGCATCATCACTCTTTTTCTGAGTTTTCCTGAGTGCCATGATACCTGTGATAAGAAGCGAGTAGCTGTTACAGAAAAGACAACGTAAGCTTTCTCAGATACAACTTGCTAATTTTTTGAAAGTGAGAAAGAAATTTGAATTAGAAACCTTTATTCGCCTTTAGCCTACCTTAATTAGACTATGCTTTCTACGGTCGATAAATTCATTTGCCTTAATGAGGAGAGTACGTCTGGAGATACGCGTCTTACACTATAAGATATTTCATTAATCTATAATAAGTGTTGCCAAATATCGGCAATTCGAAACCAGGGGTTCAAATGAAATGTCTTTGCAAACTCCCAAAAAGCGAAAATGCGAAAGACTAATTTATACCGTTAACCTTTGTTTAGATGTTAAGTTAATCACACTTAAACACTTAATACTTTCGGAACTCCGAGCTTCGAGGTTTTTTGGATGAGATGAGTGATATTTCTCCGATTTCAAAAACGTGACTGATTAATCAATATATTAAGTGTGCTTTAAACCTTTAATTAATCGCGATTAAATGGGACTTCAAGACTTACAGATTGGGATTTTGAGTTGTCGCTTGAGTTGAGATTCCCGAAAAGTGAAAGTGCGAAAAGCATAAATTACCGTTAAACATTTTTTTAATTATTCTTACTAACTTGGTTTAACTTCATTTAAAACTATCCTTCGTGATTTCGGTATCGGGACTTTGGGGTTGTCGTTAAATATCAAACCGCATAGATCGCAGAACCTTGAAACCCGAAACTTAAGAAAAAAATTTAACATTTGACTTTCCTTTAAAAACCAAGGGCGTCTCCATAATCTGTTCTGAGTCCTGACATTTATACCGTTGGATTGATCGGATGACCCTTTTTTCGACGGTGATTAGCAATTGCATTTTGTTCTCTTTTTATTTAAATAAAAAACGAAATTTCATTTTAATGTAAGATTCTTTTTAGGAAAATATAAAGTTTGTTTCAACAAGGGGGAAATTACCTTTTCACTCATCCAATAGGTAAGTTAGAGGCTAAGGAGGGCGCACTTAGGAGTTTAGGTGGCTTTTTCCATTAATTTTTGAGTTTGGACATGTAGTTGAGCAAGGGGGGCGCACTTTCTTTAGGGAGATGATGACTTGAGGTGTTGGCTAAGCAATGGGGGGTTGATTAAGTTAGAAAAGTGTTTTTCTAACTTAGGAAAAGGGTTAGGAAACCTTTCCCACTCTCTCTCATGTCTAATTTCCCTTTTTTGCAATTTTTGGCATTTTTACTTAGCGAAATTAAGCAATTAAATTGTTGACTCAAGACTGACTTGGACTCCTCATGGACAATGACCTAGCAAAACTTGTCCAATTGAGTTGAAACTTGGTCCAAGGGTGTAGGGGATCTCATGCCATTTCTTTTGAGTACTCACACCCCTATCAAAATACCTAAGGACCAAATCTTTACATTTTTACATCAAATTTAATTAAAAATACCATTAACTGGGTAATTTTAATAAATTTAAAAAAACTACTTAGACTCGACGAAATTCCACAGGACACTAGGAGATGTCTAGCATGGTCATTTACAATATTCTTAGACCCTAGTCACCCATTGGGCTCGATTATTAGAACGTCTTTCACCACTTTGGAGGATTATTGTGAGTGAAAAACTCAAGGGTAATTAAAAATTACCTGAGGATAAAAAACACTCGATGAACGAACATCCCTAATGATAAAGTCCTAGGTAACTAACTAAAATATGACTCATGCTGACCAATTGCATTATTATCCCACACAGGGGAGCGGACATTCCGGTTACAAAAAGACGTGTCGGGGGCAAAAAACTGCCTTGTAGAACCAGAAAGTCTTCAACTTTGTTGCACCATCAAGTACATAGCTTCATGGAACATGGAGTTGACCCCCTAGTCGAAATAGGTGGTCAACAGAGCCCATTAGATGACTAAGGGCTACAAGTGGTGAATTTCGTTAAGTTTTGATAGGTGTTTTTAATAATTAAAATTTCTCGTTAATTGGAAATTTTTAATTTCTTTTATGTAAAATGTAAAAATTTGGTCCTTGGGGATTTTGTATAGGGGTATGGGTACTCAAATCAAATGGATTATGACCCCCTACACCCTTGGACCAAGTTTCAACTCATTTGGACAAGTTTTGTTACGTCAATGTCCATGAGGAGTCTAAGTCGGTCAAAAATCAGCAAATAATTGGCTAAATTAAAAATGTCAAATCTTGTAAAACGGTCTAAAGTCATGAAAGAGGGGGTGGGGGGGTAACCTTCACCCAAGTGAGTCACAACTCTCTTGGGCCAAGTGGTGCGCACCTCTCTTTCTCACATGTGATGGATTGTGGGATGGTTGAGTGAGGTGGCCCCCTTGAGCAAGGTGTCACCTCCTCCCTCCCTCCCTCTACCTTTACAAGTGGCACTCGAATCTACACTTGGCAACCCTTTTCCTCACAAGTGGTGCGCCCCCCCTCTCCAAGTAGTGCGTTGTAATGTCCCTTTCCAAGTAAGAGCTCCAGAAGAGGAGGCTTGATGGTATAAACCGCCTCGTTAGACTATAGCCAGGGCCAAAGAGGAGTAAACAGGGTTACTAGAGGTCACTCCAGTCACAGGTGTTATATTCGGAAAGTGACATTGAGCTAAAAAGGGTTAAAAGCGCTTTTAAGTCATTATGAGCTAAAAATAGAAGTCAACAGTGAATTAGGGTTTCTACAGTGATTTAGGGTTTTGGAAGTCAACAGCGAATTAGGGTTTCAGCATGATTTAGGGTTTTCGAAATCAACAGCGAATTAGGGTTTCAGCATGATTTAAGGTTTTGGAAAGCTATAAAGGAAGGGTCAGCGACCTAATTCATCATTATGCAGATTATGACTTGTCATTGAGGAGAAGAGGCGCATCTCAGGAGAGATAGTTCAGTGTATTCCAGGAG
>SNQJ01S0008474.1:10929-37365 GCA_010110895.2 Picea sitchensis | reverse complement strand
CCAAGGGGGGTAGTCCCTAGTTACTAGATTGATTTTAGTGTTTAAGGTTCTAGGAGTTAGTTTTAATTTGTTAAAGGCTAAAGGGGAAAACTAGCCTATGATGCAAAGGCAGCAAATGCAAAGTGCAAATCTAATCTAAATGTCAATCAGCCCTTTTCCTAAGTCAACTAAGACTAGTGCCTAAGGTTGGGCAATGGGGTCAACTAAGTTTTGAGGGTGGTTTATTACAAAGTGTTTACAAATGAAATAAGTTAAACTACCCCAACCAAAGATTATGAATACTTACAAAAGAATTACAAGTGTTACAATGTTTACACAATATACAAAAATACAAAAGATACAAGAAGATGTAAGTGAGATCAACACATGAGCCAAGCATGCCCCAATAGCACTTACTCTATTGGACCGCCTTCATTGGCAACCACAAAAAACACTCAAGAATCAAAGAAGGTGATGCCTCCCCAAGTGGGATACTCAACCCCTTCTTGATTCACAACACAATAAGCAAAAGCAACAAGATATCCAATGCTTAACTCAATTGCTCACATAGACATGAAAGACATAAACATGTAGTTGCAATAAAGATAAATAAAACAATGAGATTATCACCAATATGTGTTCCTATGCATACATCTAATTCCCCCAAGCATACAAAGGTGATCTATGCAACTAAATGATTAAGGAGTTTCTTAAAGATTTAGTAAATTTTAGTTCCCTCCCCCTAAACTATGTTTGTGCTTTAAGTTTCCTCCTCCCTTGGCCAAATGACTGCCGGGTGCTCAAGATAGTAAGGCAACGAGGCCCACCCTAGCTTCCACGGTCAGCCCTGACAGTAAGAGTACTTCCCGGAAAGGATCCCCCCTACGGAATCACGGGATGGTCCCCCGCCACTTCCTTCCGTTGTTTTCCTCAAACCCGTTTTAGATGGTGGAGATGGTTGAATAAGGCCCCTAAAAGTTGTCTAAGTGTTATTATGACCCGCGGGTGGGTCTTTTAGTGTGTTGGGTTGCTTTTAGAGGTGTTTAAGGCACTTAAAAATTCACTTACTAGCGCATGGCCGAACCGAAAAAGTTCAAGAAAATGTGTTTGCAAGATTGAAATTAAAGAGCATTAACACATCAAACTTAAGTGGAAAAGATATAAGAGATATACCAATTATTCATCAACCATTCCACATATGACTTGCAAGTTAAATGTGAAGAAAGATATGCTTGAAAGTGTAAAACTTATGAATGTACTTGCTTAAAACTTAAACCATGATATGAAAATAAAGAATATTAAGCAAATAGATTCACCATGACATCACATCATTATTTAGTTATCCAACTTGCAAGATAAAAGGAGAGCAAGAACAACTTGCCTTATGAAAGTAAAAAGAGACTTCAAAATCTAAGATTACTCATCCATATGTATGTTAACCATTTAGTGAAAGATGTGCTTGAAAAATAGAGATTAGACAAGACAATGGAAAAGATCTTAAACCATATGCTAGAAATGTAATCAAGCTAAACAATTTATGGAACTAATAGATTTAGCACTTAAGAGATATCACAAATCATTTAACCATTTAACCATAAGATCATGAGCATATGAAATGAGATTTGAAGAAGGGAAATTATTAGGTGTGATCACTAACTAGATTATTTTAACCATATGAGCATAGAATCATCAAAAGAGGATTAGTTTCTCTTAGGCTTTGCGATTTTGGGGATTACTCTCCCAAGGTGCCTGCACATTAGCTTATTAGATGTGAAGGAAAAACTTAGAAGGAAAGAAACCACTCACAATGGCCAAGGTGGAGGCAAGCCTACCATTGTTGGCCAAAGAGGGTTATCTAAGCTAACAACAAATTATTAAATGAAAGGCCTCACAAACTTGTCTATTGGACAAGAGGGGCCAACAACTAAATGAATAAAGAATATGACTAACTTGAGAGTAAAACAAACTATACTATGTTAGTTTATAATTATGGATCCAAAAAAAAGATTGAAATAATGAGAGAAAGTTGGATTTACAAGGAAAAGAGTTGAGGGATAGTTACCCAACCGAAAGGGTTTCTTGGGGAAGTCTTCTTGAATGATTTGAGCAACGTTTCCCCCTCTTTTCTGGTATGTACCTGCAAAAAACAGCAAGCAAAAGCTTGCTGGAAATGCTGCAAAACACACCCAAAATGTTACAAAAAATTTCTGTTTTTACACAGAAATTTTATATGTGAAAATCTGAACTGAAAAATTTATATTTTGACCTATCTAAGAGAATGTTAGCTACAGAAAATGGAATGAAATGACAGCAATATATCATATCCAAATCAAAATGCCAAGAGTTTATGCAAGCTTTGGCTGGAAACTCCTCTAAAGCCTCTTCCAACCAACCCTTGTGAGACAAATCTGCACACTAAGACAAAATGTGAGTAAAAAAAAAGCATAGTATGATGATATAGAATAGCAAAGTGAACTAATTACACAATCTTAACTAATCAACATACATAGATCAGCAGCTCTAGAGTCTAATGATCTACCCAAACAAACTAATTTGCTCAAGATACTAGCTAGAAAACCCACAAGATGTAAAGGAACAAAGTCACCTCATATGCAATGGACAAACATGACTAATCTATATTGGTCCAAAATCCTCCAAAACTTTTGTTTATTGAATCCAAAAATATGAGAGTGTTGTAGCAACAAGTTGCTACAAGACTTTCAAGAGCAATGAGTGAAATGTGAGATGGCAATAGCAAGAAGATGGCAAGAATTCGGTAGCATAACTTTAGCTCAAAGAATGGTGAGAAAAAAGGGTGAGGAAGGGTTGTACTTATATCTCAAGAGGCAAAGTGAAGGCACTTTGATGAACTCCAAGTGTCACATCCCAAGCAAATGAGTATATCTCAAGGCTAGGGTACACCATCTAGGGTTTGAAAGCTAGATCTAGGGTGTAGGAAAATGTAGGAGGTGTTGGGATCAAGCAAAGAGGTGTGGGAGGCCTTGGGATTGATGCCAAGGAAGGTGAGAGGTCTCAAATAATTATGCAGGAGGTGTTGGGATCAAGCAAAGAGGTGTGGGAGGCCTTGGATTGATAAGGACAGAGAGGGTCTCAACAATTTTAAAAATTATTTGTGAGTTTCTAGAAAAGGGGGCGTAACTCTTGGAGGGAGCAAAAAAGTGTGAAAATGAAGAAATGGAGGGGAATTAATGAAAGAAAAGGAGGGAGATCATCCTAGGGAGGTGTGGGGTCAAAGAGAGTCATAACTCATGATAGGGGCCCCCAAATAAGTCACAACAACTTCCACCAAGGAAAACGTCACTTGTCTTAGGGGGCCAGCGGGATTTTATGAAGGTGGGTAAGGGTTAGGAATAGGTTTGTTGGGAGGGTTAGGTAAAGTTCAATCTTGCTCTTTTCCAATCTTTAACATTCACCCAATAACTCTTTACAAAAATTACAAAATGACTTAGCAATTAAAATTGTTGTTTTAACCGACACCCACCCGAAAGTGTACAAAGACAGTAAACTTCATCCGAATTGCATTTGAAAACTTCTTGGTCTATGGGCGTAGGGGGTGCTATTCCATTTCTTTGAGCACAAATAATCTCTTACCAAAAGCCCAAAGACCCAGCTTTACAATATTAGTTGTAATACTAAATTAATTAAATTATTAAAAAATTTAATTAATTAAAAAAAAAAAACCTTATCTAGACTCGACGAAATTAAATTCACAAACTTTCTACACTATCCGTAATGGTCATTTACAAAGATTCCTAAACAATAGCTACCAAAGGATGAGACCATTAGGACGTCGTTCACCACTTTGGAGGAAATTATTGCATGTGTGGAGGGAAAAACTCAAGGGAAGTCAGCCAGGCCCTAAAGCCCGGTTGACAACCTGAGGATAAAAAATCCTCGGTTAAAGGAACTCCCCCAATGAAAACATCCCAAGGTACCTGACCTAACTATGATCCATGCAGACTTATTACATTATCAACCCACGCAGGGGTGCGGAAATTTCGTTTACAAAAACTGTGCTGGAGCATCAGATACCAAGTAGAACCAATACTGTCTTCAACAAATTTGCATCTGGTGATGCATCTTCATGGCACATGAGTTGACCAACGTTGCTAAATGGGCGGTCAACAAGTTCCTTGCAGGTATCGGACGAGGGGGCACTCACGGCTGAGCCGATCCGCATCTTGGATCATCACATTCGACAGCTACGACGTCGAACAGTAGATCAGGTCAAGGTCCAGTGGAACAACTATAGTCCACACTCAGCGACCTGGGAGGACGCATATGATATGCGCCAGCAGTTTCCATTTTGTTTGATAGATAGACTTATGATACTGTGATACACATTATTTCGGCACTTATATACTGTAAAACTTCAGGACAAAGTTTAGACCAAGAGGGAGTGTATGTAACATCCTGCTCTTGCGCGCACTAGCGAACTTATTCTTTGAGGACACTTGCTTGCAAGTGATCCAAATTATTATACTATTAGGCATTTGATTATGATTATGAGGCGTTATGGATTGATGACATGTTATGTTGTTGTATTGACACAGACAGGTGCTATTGACTCAGTTTTCCTGAGTGTGCAGGATTTTGGACATCGAGGATGCAGAGGCATCGATGAAACCCTTGGACTCTAGATCGAGTCAGGGAGTGGACTATTGGGATTTGATTGTTGTATATATGACATTTGTGCATCTGATTAGATGATATGATTATGGATATATTTTTGACATGATTTGTTGATGATGCAGGTTGACGATAGCTTGCCGACCAGACTCACATGTGGAGTAGAGGGGTCACGCACGATAGCCAGAGACGTTGAGGGAGAGGTGTGGACAACAGCCCTGCCACAACCTACTAGCACTCTCGTCGTGGCTCGAACTGTAGGTTAACGACTACCTAGTTCGAAAAGACCCGCGATGCCGTGAGGGCAGACTGCGATAGTCGCTCACGATGATTCTAAGGGGTGCGCAATAAGGCAGGGGCCTTATTCCTTAGAGGCCCTTAGTCTCCCACAAGATTACCTTGCGGAGTATTGACTCCAGGGGTTTTTGATGTCTACCAAGTCAATCAAGAGGCGAGTGGCACCCTTGGAGCACATAGTGCGTCTTGAAGGGCACGTCGCGCAAGAAAAATGGAAAGAGGTGAGTGGCACCCTTGGAGCAGGTAGTGCGACCTGAAGGGCACATCGCCCAAGGGAAACAGAATGAGGCGAGTGGCACCCTTGGAGCACCTAGTGCGTCCTGAAGGGCACATCGCGTTGTTAATTAATAAATGGATAAACCTAGATGGTCTTAGGACGAATAACATGATAAGAAAGATTTAAAACATTTCCCCTAATAAAATGTCGCCCAGCCTAGGAAAATAAAGTCTAGGTCTAAGTGATACTTGTGATAAAAAAAAAATTATCTATTTATATAAAAATTAAAATTAAAATAAATAAATAATAATGATAATCATCGTTAATCGTGTGACGAGAAGGGGGTAAGTAATTCATTTAATTTATAAAAATCTTTTGGGGGATAAAATTTAAAAAGGGGAAAAAGGGGAAATAATTGTTTTGTCACTTATGCTAATTAAAATTTATTAATTAAAAAGGAAAAAGGGAAAAAGTTAATTTTCTACACCTATCAATTTGAGTTTTAAATGAAAAGGGAAAGAGGGAAATTTAAAAGAATTAGGAAACTAGGAAAAAGCGGGAAACATAAAAAGAAAGGGGAAACATAAGGAAAAAGCATAAAGTCTAACTTAGTAAGGTATCTAGCATTTAAGGGGGAAAGTCATTAAAACTTGTAAGGGAATATGGGGACACCTAGGAGCGATTCTAGGAGTGTTTTTAGGTGGGTGAGGGAAATAGGAGTAATTAATTAATTAATGAAATTAATTTATGGAGGAATGAAGGGGATGGGTGACACATGTACGGGGAGGATTTTTATGAATTAATTTATTAAAAATAAATTAAATAGGAATTAGGGAAAGTAAATGACTTAGAAACTCTATATAAAGGAGGGAGGAGGAGGAGGAGGAGGATGGATCTCTTCTGTGATGCGTAATGTTACACTACAGAATTTTAGACTTGACTGACTTAGCTTGTGGGAGTTGGGATACCCAACTCGGTGAAGAGTGGTAGCTCGGCCTTGCGAGGCGAGCTGGGAGCTAGTTGTTCTCTGGTTTAGTGTGAGTGGCCCCTTTGCGGCTCGGGGGGCTAAGGGGGAAGAAGAGTACCCCTAGCGTTGGCTAGGAGGTATCGGTGAAGTCTCATCGGTCGGCAAGCGGGAGCTGCACAGAGCGGGCGAAACAACAACTCAGAGCAGGCGACTTGGGCTACGGTACGCTTCCTTTATTTCTGCATGGTAGATTATTAGTATACTTACACTTTTAGTTCTGTATTTTTAATTGGGTAAAGAAAATGATTGACTTGGCGTTTCAATTGATAACTAAATCCCCCCCATAGCCTTAAGCTCATTGTTGATTGATTCCCTTGGCTTCGATCCCTGCATGTTGAGACTGCCCTTTGGTTGTTGATTGTTGTGAAGTTTTGCGCTTTTCTTCTTCGTCCCTAGCTCTTTAGTCCATGCCTGAGCAGTCGGCCAGGAGCCAAATCGACGGTCGTCACTTCGGTGCACAGTGACCTATAGATTCAAACGCCCTTCTTTTTTGTGCATGGATGAGGAGCGAAGGATGTATTGCCCAGTCGTCTACCCCTATTGATTTTTCTTGGCTGATTGAGGGTCTTTGCACCTTACTGTGTTGAGTAAATCCGCCATTGTTATCATTCCTATTCCCTTATTTTTAACTCTGCGTTCTACCTACGTCTTGACAGAAGAAATACTTATCTTTTACCCTAAAGTTTTATTCCTTACAACCTGGCAAATTTTGTTTTGCAATTATTACCCTGACTGAAATTATTCCTCCGAAATTCCATTGTGTTTAAGGCGATTTTTACCTTGCGTTCTTTTTCTGCAACTAGTTAACCTGATGGCGAAAGTTTCTTTCGTTTTCTATGCTTCCAACCACGATTTTCTTCCCTCTGCGTTTGTGTATTGATGATCCCAACGAGTAGCGATACTAACTCTGCAACCTGGCAATTATCAATGTCTGCGTTTTTTTTTTACTAACCCTTCCAGCGTTGGCTCGTATTATATTTGCTTGACTGTGATCCTTATTGAAAAGCCAGCATTTGCAGTTAAGCACGGCATTTTCCCCCTTGCGACAACAACTAATGTCAGTTAAAACTTAAAACAGCAAAATTTTTACTTGGACCCTGTGGATAGCAGATTTTAGACTCAACTGTGAATCACTTAGAAGGACAACGAGCTACTCAATGTTGATAAATAGATTTTTAGGTCTGTCTGCGTTTTTATGTTGAAATCCTTGTCTGTCTGCGTTTTTGTGTTGAAATCCCTGTCTGTCTGCGTTTTTGTTTGTTTGTGTTTTTGGTGATTTTGTGGTTGAAATCCCTGCGTTTTTGTCTGTCTACGTGTTAATTGACTTCTCAGCCAAGCCGATTTCAATTGTTGCGTTGAGCTTTAGTTGTTAAACTCCAGCCTAGAATTCCCAGTGGTATGCTTGTGCCTTGTTTTGTTGGGATGATAAATTTTCGTGGGTGTCCACCTGTGTTGACGCGTTGAGAACGCCTTATGAGGGGCTCTCTCCTTGGCGCTCCATGTGTGGGCGCTTTCTCGTTGCCTTGGCTCTTGGTTGATGGTCGAATTTGATGGCATGTCGCTTGATGCGAATTGGAGAATGGACTTACAGCTCAATAAATTTTGCACGTTGGTCAATCGACCCTTCCCAAGTCTGGGGCAGAGATGCGTCCATGAGTAGTTCATTGACGCCTCTACTGTTCGCACCATACAGTTCATTATGGTTTATGATTTTTTTAATGCATTGTTTATGTGAGAACCCCGTGAGTGTTTTTGACAGCATATCCCTGGGCCACTTGTTAAGACCGAAATCGTGCTTGTTAAGACTGCCTTTTGACAACTGTTACCTGGCGATTTTGGCCAGTGGTTATGTCTGCAATTGCCCATTTATTACCTAGCGATCTGCCATTTGTTAGGACTGCATTTTACAAATTGTCCAGACTGCAAATCGTTGTTATTTTTAACCTTCGTTGATTGCTCTTTCATTTATCCCTACCTGCGTTTTCATTTTCATGATGGCTTTTAATTCTCGACAATTTACCTGTTAATGGCAAGTGCGTGAACCAATTTTTAAGCTAACTACATGCCCATTTAACAACAACGTATTAGCTGACAGGTGTAAAGGAATGACGTTTTTAAACAACAAATTTATTTAGCATTCTTAACAGACAGCTTCTTCCTTAACAACCTTCTTTTAGAACAGCCTTCAATTTGATTGGACAGCATTTAATTGAATAGAACAGCCTTTAATCTGAACATAACAGTCTTTAATATGATTAGACAGCCTTCAATTTGAATAGGCAGCCTGTATCATGTAATTGTTAGTCTTGGATCTAATTTCATATTTTTACACAGCTATTTTTCAGCGATGAGATACCTTATATTTTCGTGCACAGAGATTCATGCCTTCATCAAGCAGCAGGGGCGCTTTTAATGAATAGCTAATTCTGTTATGATTAAACCTGTTTTACTCAACAACTTAGTGATTAATTGATAGCTGGTTAAACTTAATACTGTTGATATTGCTAGACTACTTGTTGGAAGTAAATCTTGTTATTAAGTGTTATAATTAAAAGCATTATATATCGATATTGTTAACGTGGTATGTATTGGTATTTTTGTTTAATTAGATTCCCAAATTATTGATTAGTTGTAATTTAGACTTGCTGAATTAGATTGGTAACTAATGTAAAAGTTGAATGTAATTGATGTCTAATTTGTAGTTTAGATTCGTTAATTTAGATTTGGATTTAATGATAAGTTAGGTTGTAATCATTGATCAATTGTGAGTTAGACTGGCTAAGTTAGATTGTATTTAGTGCTAATTTAGATCGTATTTTTGACTTATAGACCTGATCAATGGTTGGGGATTGTTGACGAAGTCGTGTTTTAGTTCACAACTATCGCTTAGGGACAGCATGATTCCTGACGAGGGGATCATTGCGCACTCTATTGGATAGAGGCGATTGATAACTTGGTTGGGGTCTGTACTTCCCGTTGTGGGTTTGTTGAACTTGTAAGTTCATTGATGGCGTTTGGGTTGCAACGCCTTCATGCGTTTGGTTGCGCGCCATCGAGGTTCTAGTTATCTGGCCGTGGAGGCCGTTGTGTCGGGTTGGGGGCGTTGCCCTTTTAGCTTGTAGGCATTGTCACATTGTGTCGGGTGGGTAGTCGTTTCTGTCTGTCCTTGATTTCCGCATGCTTCGCCCAGTTGTTCTTGTGCTAGTGCGTAGAGTCATAGTTGTCTGTTGCTGGATCGGTGTGCGTGTGTTCGTCATCTAGGTGTGGTTAACTGTGTCGTCGTTGCCTTCCTGCCTAAAAACAAAAAAAAAATGCACCTTCTGCTTCGCTTGTAGTCGTAACGATGAGGTCATTACATAGTCTTGGATTTTCAAGCTGCAATCTCAAAGAAATTATTGGAATTTGGTTCATATACTAAATGTTTGATTAAACACTTCTACGAATTCCCTTATATATACTCAATAATCTCCACTTCCACTCGTTGCATGCTGGATACAAGTCTACAATCGGAGGTTGGAGAATTTTATTTTTTTTTAGACCCTAGAAACCAAGATACATGAATAAGACGCACACACTCTAAGTCTGGGTTACGATATTTGCAAATCTGAGTTGCCGATTTAAATCGTACACAAAGTGTTTGTCAAAATCAGTGAGTAGACTTTCCCCTATTTACAGAACAGCCATCTTTTTGTATGTAGGTTAATGAAATAATAAGCATGAAATTCTTGTTTGTTGATAAGTGTGACCCTCACAACAGCCTGTAGACCTCTTTGTCTTCCTATCATCCAAAATTTCAAAGGCAGCTTTAATTTGTCGAATGAAACCTGAGTTTATTTACTTTTGGAAAAATATCAATCTGAATGGTAACTTCAGTGTATTAATTGGGAATGTCTCAAGACTAACAGGCCTCACACCAGCATTAGTATAAGGCTTGAAACAAGGTACCAAATCTGCATTGGCACGATCCTCAAAGTACATATTTGCATGACCCTAAAGACTTAAAATAAAGAAGCCTCTGCTTGACTGCTGATCATAGGACAGTTCAGGAGCTGCAATTGCATACCAGTTTTACTGTCATATATCCTCTCATATTAGCTTGAATGAAATCTGTCAATGCACAAAAGAGCATTTTAAACTGTCCTAGAAGTTTGTAATCAAGATGCCTTCCTTCTCACAATGGTATTAGTTTGAGTTTGATACGGCCTGTGGTAGCAAGAATTTTCCTGATTAGATTGGTCTTTGAATTCAGATAAAAGGCTTTCATCAGCGAGCTTGCAGTGGGTGGCTTGTCAGTATTAGAATTGTTTGTTTAAAGCATCAAACAAGACTTTGAAAAGCAATTCCCCTTTGACCTTTTTTTGTTGCGATTGATTTCCAGCCTAGAAATAATAGAGCACTGTTATCACAGGATTTGTACTTGTGCAAAGCCCCCACAAGATACCTATCATGTGTAACAAATGGAAGTCTCTACCCCTGTCACCTAAGTAGATACTTCCCTCGTTTTAGTGATGGAAGGAGGTCCAACACAAAGGAGAATTCCCTAGTGACCTCAAGGGATCAAGTAGCAAGATTAGCCGAGCCTACAGCCCCCTATCTTGGTCACTTAGATGTTAGAGGCTAGGTCTAGGAGAGGTGAAGAGGAAAACAAGGTAATTGGTTCATCTGTACAAGACAAGAAACAATCCAAAGCATATAATAGACAATTACCAAGTTATATAGCTCATCAATCACATTTAGATACTAGATAATCATTAAAACCAATTGTTGTTGCAAATTTACAGCAGTAAAACAATGTACAGCAGCAATGAATGTTTTGCAACAGCAATAGGCAAAAGCACCCAGAAAATTAGCAATTGTGCATAGGAATTAAGCCTTCAACAAGTGCAACATCCAATTGCTAAACAATGACTCTGAGTATCTTTATCCACAATATCAAGTTAAGTATGCAGCAATTACTTCAAGCCCTAACGGCTATAGCAAATATTTATAACAGCAGCAATTAAATTCATTTTTTTGCTAGGGTTAGAGCTAGTAAAGTTAGTCAAATCGCTTCAAGAGAGAGAGAAATAGTTCTAAGAGTATTTTCAACACTAAGAGAGATCAAGACTAGTGTCATCTACTTTCTATGACTATGGAGTCAAGCATGCAACACTTTGAAGAATGAATTAAATGGTCAAGAAGAATGAAGTTTTAACCCTAAGGTGCAACCTCTCTTTGGCCTTAGGACTAAAACCTACAAGAAAACAATTTCTCGGGTGCAACTTCTCTTGGGCCTTGTTATCCACCAAGTTGCACTAGGATGGACTTCCAGCGAGCCGCAAAAGATTGAACAACTTCTTGTTCAAAATTCAAAGTTCAAAAGTTCAGTCGGTCTATGTGACCAACATTTTCCACATTTTCCATACCCTTCGGGGAATTGTAATAAGAGATGTTGCATGATGAACTCTGTAAAAGGTCTTAGCCACCTTAGACTTAGGCATGAGTTGTTACTCTGGAGTGTTTTTTTTACTTGTTAATTATATTTTGTTGTCTAAGCAATTTATAATTTCCGAGTTTTTTTCACTCAATTTCTCCAAAGCTGGAGTATATGCTCATGGTTAGGCCTTAGCATGGATCTCAGCCTAGTGTCTAATGTATATTGTCATACTAAACATCCTCCTAAGGTTTTATGGAAATGTGCTAAGTCCCCCTTAGGATTTTTTAATTTTTTTAGTTAATTAAAAAATTCCGTAAAATAGAATTTTTTAATTATAAAGAGAAGTTGTAATAAAAAAGTGGTACTAGGAGACTTCATATGCCTTGGGGGTGCTCAATTTTGGACCTAGAGCACCCACATTACCTAGGTACCCACTTTGGTGAGTAAAATTGGTGATTTTAATCACTAAAAATCAATTTTACTCACAAAACCCAAAAAATACATTAAAAACAAGAAAAAAAAAATATTCAGCAAAGGCTATTTTCTGGGAAACATGTCAGGGACATGTTTTGAGTTAACGCTTCCCCAATTAAGTTGAATAAGGCAATGTGGCACTCAAAGAGGAGTTAGAATAAGTTTGGGTGGGATTTCTCTTGAGTTGTGAGGAGTTTCTCCTGGGAGGTGCACCCCTCTTAGGATAGGTGGTGTATTCTCGAAGAGGGTGCCCACCTTTTAAGAGGTGGCGCCCTCTCCTTGGCCCTCACTCTCACACTTGTCATGGTTTGAGGATAGAAGAGAGTTGGCAGCCCTTTCCTTTACACTTGGCTGCCCACACTCTCCCAAGTGGTGTGCCCTCCCTTTCCAAGTGGTGCGCCCTCCTCCTTGAAGCTCTCCCATCCTCTTGCTATATAATAGAGCTTAGTCTCCCTTTGTAATCAGAATTGGTGATGTAAATTTATGCTGTTGTAATTTGTTTCCGAGTTATTGTGGAATAAAATTTAAAGACTTTGGAGGTCACTCTTGGTGTCTTGTGTCGATGTGTGGATGCCATTCTTCTTTGTGGATGTGTTGAGATTATGGTAAACCTCTCTTCTTGCAATTGTATTTGTTATTAATCCTTTAATAAGATATTAGTGAGCTAGCTTGCATTACTAGATCTTATTATAGCATGTTTAATCTATGATTTCATGTCATTCTTGCTTGAATTCATGTTTTCTAGACTGAATGTGTAGGAAGTAGATGCATCTACTTTTAACAATTTCTTGTAAGATTGTCTTAAGTTTGCAGGATCTCTAATTTGGAGGAGTGGAAGACTCTAGCTTGAGTTTCCAACACCTTCAAGTCCATCTAATCGAAAGGATTCCCTCTTCAATACATCAAAGAGACCCCATAGCCTAAAGTTGGCTTCCATCCGGCATTTCTTTCTCCCTTATCTCATTTTTCTCTAAAATTTATTTGGGTTACTAGTTGCTTACTTTATCTTAGATCTACATCAGATCTCAAAATCCTTTTTATCTAAGTTAGTAAGTGAATTTAAAGGTTAGATCTAGATTTCATTTTATTTTATTATCTTAAGCTCGATCTAGCTCAAGAAGCGTCATTTTTAGTAAGTAATTTACTTCGAAATTTTTAGAGGCTAAAAGTTGACTTATTTCAAAGATATTTTAATTCCATATTTGGCAATTAGAGTGCCTTTAGTTTGTTGTTTTAAAACAGCAAACAAAGATCCTAAGGAGACTAGCTTTTTAGCTTGCTCTTCTTAGTTCCTTTTGCAAGTTTTACACTAGTTTTACTTAGTCAATTTTTGAGTTTCCATACTAATAACCAAAGACACTTCCAAAGTGTTTTTGGCCATCTTTTGTCATTGTTTGTTTGCTATTTTGTGCAGGTCGGCGAACAGATAAAATGAAACTTTGTCCATTTTGAGCGGATTTGGAGCATCCGGGAGCACCCTTTTTTTCAATAAACATTTTGTAAACTTTGTAAACACTTGTGACCCCCCGAATGAATGGTCACAAGTCATTCCAAAAAAGAGATTTGTAATTTCATTAATAAAATCAGTGGGGCTACAAGCTCCCACTCTTCATCCCCCCTAGGGGGAACGGTGTTTTGGTGATTGTTTCATTTTCTGTAATTTTAGCTTAGAATCAATTTTCACACCTAAGTGTAAGTTAAAATTAATCTCTCAATTCATCACAAAGCACTACAATCTTCACATAGATTAGATTTCAATTTGGAAAGTAATACTTTAATTGCTAGTTTAGATTTTCTTTCAGCAGTTTTATTTCTTGTTTAAAATAAACAACTCCCCTCAGCTCTCAGTGTTGTTCCTGACCCTTCCAGTTGCGAGCTTGTCTCGATCTTCTGGGAGTAAGTTTCATACACGTTGGGTTGGTCAGTGGTGATAGATTAATAGGGAAATCCTTAAAAAACTTTACTTTAGTGGAAACGTAAGAGAGTTTGTGTAAGATATCTGGCGGGAACTTTGAGATCTAGGTTTTCCCTGTCGAATCTCCCACATTCTCTTGGGCTTGTGTGCAAAATCAGAGGGGCCTCCCTGTTGGATATTCGTCAAGCTCAACCTCCACTTTAGGGATGTTCTATGAAGGGCCAAATCTAGATTAGTTCAAACACTTTATTTTCCTGCAATAAAATTTACCTCATTAACCTACTATCAATAAATCTAATAAAATACTTGATCTACATTGCCCATGATACTTTTAAGGCACTGGTCTCAATTCTACATTTACAAAGCCATTTGCTTCACTCACTTTACTTTCAATCATTTACTTTCAATCATTTAATTAATTTACTTGCATCTATTATTATCTCAAGTATCCTTTTTATGCAAGTATATTTTATGTATCTTGTGGTGGTTAATTGATCTATATATGCTTTAGAATAGATTTGCTTTATATATTGGTTAATGCAATAAACCCCTAGAATACTAGTTGCTTAGATTTCAGTTCAAGCCTTAGATTTTTTTATTAGGGACTACCCCCCTTGGCTTCGTTAGGAGTTGGCCTAGACGGAGGAGTTGAGGATTAGGTGACAGCACCTTAACTCTAACTTGCCCCAACGACACACCGAGTGGATTGAAGATTTCTTCCACGTTTCCCAGGTGTGTATAAAGGTGGCAACATGCCCTAGGTGTCGTTTTCTCCTTCTAGATCATCTAGTTCAAGGATCAAAATAGACTAAGATAAAAACCCTAAGGTGCAACTACTCTTGGGCCTTAGGTCTTTGAATCCTAGCAAGAGACTAGGTCTCTTAATGCTTTCACCAAAAACATGGACAAACAAAGGTATAGAAGGAGAGAAACCCTTATGTCTCCTTCCTAGGGTTTCACTAGAACAAAGTAACATGCAAAAAGATAGCAATTACCACATTATACCATGAGCAATCATATCAACTTAAAGAAAATTACTTACTTATCCAAGTCTCTATGCCAAGAGAAATCCTAGTTGCAAGAAGATATCATCCAAGAAATGAAAAGCATCCACGAGACAATCCTTCTCCAAAGGTGCACACTAGATCCAAGAAGAAAAATAGAGTAGAGTGAAACTTTCCTAGAGCTCTCACTCACAAGTGTGAGATGTGATGATAACTAAATGTTTCGAGTGCTAGCCTTATTTATATAAGGTAACCCTAGCACTTTTGTCCACACAATTGAGTAAAATGTCAACAATACATGATAGAAGTGGGATTGAGCCCTCAAAATAGCCTTTACAATGCTAAAACATGAAAACAATAAATGATATGGTCACACGTGTCGTGACATCAAGCCCTCAAGGGTGTGGAAAAGGCCACATGTCATCATCACAGAGTGCAAGCAAGGTGAACACCATCATCAAGTGCCATGTCACATCATGTGGTGTCCAAGTGGCAACAAACCCCAACATCTCCATCAAACCCTAGCATGACGTCATCATCCAAAGGCCCAACGTCCAAGGTGTAAAGGATGGCGTCCAAGGTGGAGGAGGGTGTATGTCATCTCTACATGTCATCCAACCATCTACCAGTGCAACATCCTCCATCCAATGCATGATAGTCTCTAGGGTGTAGAGCCCAGGGTGTGGGCTTTTTGCCCATCTTTGTCCCACCATGACCATATCTAGCAACTAAAATCCCATATGTTTGTCGCCCAAGGTCCAGAAGGTCTGAGAGCCTATAATTGAGTGTGTCAAGTGTTGATGAATGTAGCTATAGGAGACATCCTCCAGCTTACAAACCTGTGAGATGTGGAATATAGCAGCTATGTGAAGCCTTACTCTCAGCTTACAAACCTGAGAGAAAGCCCCTAAGAAGGGTTCGTGGTTCCAGCCTGGGACAGAGCTAGGAACGTAAAGATAGCCTCCTCCATGACGTGAGAGAGAAGAACTCCAGATGATCATCCGGTGGAAAATCAATCTGTTGAGTTAGGACGTGCCTGTGGCTGAGCACAAAGTGAATGTGGGAAATCCCAAAAGAGTTGGGCACATCATCATGTGAACAGAAATAAAGATGATGTGATGGCCTCCTCTGAGCAGCAGAGTTGACGAGAAGACTCAAGATGATTCTCCTGTTGGTGGCAGTGGGAAAGAAGATCTGTAGAGTGGACGTGCCTGTGGACGAGCACAGGTGAACGTGTGAAGATCTGGTTCAACTGTGTAATGCAGTGAATCAGAGCTATGGCATCCCTATGGATGTGCCCCTAGTGGATGAGCACTAGTGGGTGTATCAGATCCTTTGTTATATATTGCTCAAGAGTCAGACCTACTTGTGGTTGTAACCCTAGTTATCATGTAAAGGGTACAGGTCGGCCCTATGTTAATATGATTAATATAAAGAAGATAATTAATAATGAGAATATTAATTATAATAATAAAGTATATTTGACTTAAAGAGGTCGGCCCTGTTGTGCCAATAGAAGCCCTTGTAATTTAGTCAAAGTCTAATATAAGTAGGAGATGATTCTCCATTGTAGAATCATATCCTCCTCATACGTTTCGGAAATCTCAGCAAGTACTTCTCTTTGGAAAAAGGTGCGCATCTCTCTTGGGCGCTAGTCTTCTAGGGCTTAAGCACCCTCTTGTGTGCTAAGTCATTCTTGGTGGTGAAAGGTCTTTCTCTTGAAGAATATAGCAAAGGATTTGGCTGGGTTTTTCTCCCTTGTTTGAGAAGGGTTTCCCAGGAGAATATAGCAAAGGATTCCATTGGTTTTTCTCCCTTAATTGAGAAGGGTTTCCTGTGATATATCTTGTGTTCTTGTGCATGGTGTTTCTCTTGTGATCTTGGTTGTTGCAACAGCCTTGTTTATGGTTACATGATGAAATTAAATGAACTACATGCTTAACCTAGTTTATGAAAAATCAACATCAAGCCATTCTTGGTGGTGAAAGGTCTTTCTCTTGAAGAATAATATAGCGTAGGATTTGGTCGGGTTTTTCTCCCTTGTTTGAGAAAGGTTTCCTGGGATACTTCTTGTGTTCTTGCATGGTGTTTCTTTCAGATCTTGGTTGTTGCAACATTCTTGCTTTTATGGTTAAGACATGATGAAAATTAAATGAACTACATGCTTAACCTAGCTTTATGAAAAATCAACATCAAGCCATTCTTCGTGGTGAAAGGTCTTCCTTTGAGAATATAGTAAAGGATTTGGTCGGGTTTTCTCCCCTTGTTTGAGAAGGGTTTCCCGTCAGGATATATCTTGTGTTCTTGTGCATGGTGTTTCTTCTTGTGATCTTGGTTGTTGCAACATTCTTGTTTATGGTTAAGACATGATGAAATTAAATGAACTACATGCTTAACCTAGCTTATGAAAAAATCAACATCAAGCCATTCTTGGTGGTGAAAGTTCTTTCTCTTGAAGAATATAGCAAAGGATTTGGCTGGGGTTTTCTCCCTTGTTTGAGAAGGGTTTCCCAAGATATATCTTGTGTTCTTGTGCATGGTGTTTCTTCTTGTGATCTTAGTTGTTGCAACATTCTTGTCTATGGTTAAGACATGATGAAATTAAAAGAACTACATGCTTAACCTAGCTTATGAAAAAATCAACATCAAGCCATCCAATGACTCAACACTTTGCATCACACGTGCCATATCCTGCAATAAAGGCACAACGTCCTAGGTGAAAGCATGTGATGTCCTTCAAATAACCATGTCAGGTGCATCCAAATCAAATCAAAACATGGAATCAAGTAAAGCCAATGTTCACGAGGTATAAAAGCCCTTAGATCATACAAAGTAAGTTGTTACTTAAGAAATAAGCAACATCAATAGTTCGCATCAAGTATCCCCTTCAAATTTCACATTAGATCAAGACTTTATGTAAGTTGGCATGTTTGAATATTGGAGGACCATCATCAAACCCTGTTAGATGTGCCAACCAAAACAGGATATAAAAGACCCAAGTAGAGGGGGAAGCATGAAAGAAAAGAACCCTTCAAGAGTAGTGTGATAGTGGTACATGTTGGGCTTACTTCATGGCTTATTGTGTCATTTAGTCCATTTCTATGAGCGCCTTTGTGGAGAGTGTGCTTGCTCTTGAGTTACCACTTTCTAAGCACTACATTTTTCCAACCCCTTAATATGTTTTTTTATTGTCCTTTTATCATATTTGCAAGTCCCCTTTATAAGGTTTCAAGCTAAAGCATCACTGCTTTGGGATTGGGGCAAACACGAAAAGGTTAGAGCTCAAGTATGGACTAGCTTTTGAGAGTCCTTGTTGTTATCTCTTTCTTTCTTTAGCATTATTCTTTCTTTATTATTCTTTTACTAGCAGTTGTAATCAACCTCTAGGATTTTAGCCCCACTTCTCATGAGAGAATGAACCATGACCCATTACCGAAGTTTAGTACATTACGATAGGCTCCAAGATGGTAAGTGTTAAGTATGGCAGGGAGACAAAACGTTACCCTTATGAGGGCCCCCCAGTAGTACCCCTTTTCCTTGACGGTGACAACACAGAACTTGGGTACAAATGTTGGCCACCAAGGCGAAAAAAGGAAACAAACATAACTTCGTAAACTTATGATCCATTATCCAACTTCAACCAATGATCCTCATTCACATGCCTAGTACATTAAGCACAACACCCTGTATGAAAAAAGGACTAACATTCCTCATGGTGACATTGGCTTACCATCTTCCAAACTGTGTTGACTGGATGTGATGAGCTTGGCTGATCCAAAGTAGACAAGGCAAACTGAGCGGGGCTGTTGGGCTGCCATGGGTGGACATGTTGATCATCATCGTCATCGGGATCACTGTCTTCTTTGTGGGCCATGAGACATGATCACCAGTAGTTACCCCTAGGCATGGGGGGGTAACATAGCACAATATCAATAGGATTGATACAAACTAAAAGATTAACTTCTTTCCTTTCATATTGATCCCCTTATCAAAACCGGAGTACAAGATTGTCGTGTAGGGAAGCCCCCCTTTGGGTGAAGATCTTTCACCTAAGAAGAGTGGCAAACAGGAGCCTAGGTGACAATGGTTCCCCTTCTGAGTTGCCCTCGATTTGTCCCAGGTGTTGACCTGGCAAATTCAGTTGGACAAATCAAGCGGTAACATCGCCTATTCAGATTGTATTGTTGTTCTAGTTGTTTTAAGAGGATGTAAACACCATTGTATATACCCTTCTGCTTTTTGTTTTCTCTTGATGTAAATAATTTTGTAAATATAAGTATTTTTCAAAAAAATGTATGGGGAGCAGAACCAACCACAAGCAACATGTCATTGACCACAAATAGGCTGGAGCTGACCCAGATCAAGGCTCATGATCACGAACAGTGCTGTAGCACTTATTGTTTCCCTAAATTAGGAGAGCTACTGAAATTTTCTCACACGTAATTGTGACAAAAGTGTGATAACAAATGATTTGTGTGATTGATGATGGATGAAGCTAGTGCATCGGTCGCTAAATGTTGATAATGATCTTGATTGCATGCACCTATGATGATACAGTTTACAAAATTATTCTTTGATTTTCATTATTTAATATGTTCGGATATCAATATGATTTTATGATATAATATTTCAAATTTAACAAGAAATTTGGAAATGAGAAGTCACATACCTATGGATCAGGTTTCAAGACTCAAGCTATAAGTTGTTTCTTGACGTTATTTGTGAATGACGGATTACTTTATAATTAATATTATGAATTAGATAGAGTAAATTGATTACTATGGAATGCTTCATGCCTAACACACTTGACTAAGCTGCAAATGATTACTATGATTTATTATGTAACAATAAATATTTCAAATTTAACAAGAAATTTGGAAATGAGCAATCGAGTTTCAAGACTCAAACTATAAGTTGTTTCTTAACTTTATTCATGAATGAAGCATTACTGTCTAACTAATATCTTGAATTAGATAGAGTGAAATGATTACTATGGAATGCTTCATGTCTAACACACTTGACTAAGTTACTAATGATTACTATGGAATGTTTGACTCACTTGAGCTTTATGCCTGCAAACACCAATATATTAGTGATTGGACTTCCGTCAGTTGATGGCCCTTTGGTTCAAATCATCAAAACAGGATAGTAGGTAACATCTGCCAATGAGGGACCAGTTTTTCCTGAGGGCCAATCATTCCAGGCCACTCTCCAGGGGACATTTTTGGACATGTTCTTGGGATGGACATTGCCATTCCTCGATGTGATAACAGTAGTGACTGATGCTCCTCTCTTAAAGCCCATCTCATTTCTACCTGTGTTCTTATAGCTGGCTCTAATTGATATATAGGGCTTTATTTTTCTCCTTGTTCCCTTAGCTTCAGATTTGCTAGTGTACTTTTGGGAGGTGGCTTTCGCAGTTCCCTTATTGACATGTTGATATGTTGTACTTTACAGTCCCTTTGACATATTTTGGTTGTCAAATGAACATGAATATAATTTCATTTCATTTCTACTACCAAACAACAATTATCCCAAAATTGGGAGAGATGAAAAACCTCCAAAAAAGCTTCATACGAAGATGGATACCAAGCAGATGAACAAAATGAAAAACCTGTGAGTAATCCTATTCATCTCAGGAGCATCAACTATATCAGTGAGAGTTCCATACTCTGATTGGTATCATAAACTGATAATAGAACATATTGGCTATTTTGGAATGTTTGGTCTTGCTATGTGTGTAAATAACTAGATATGTGACAGCTTCTAGTCTTACTTTTATTTACTCAAGTGTTATAACTCCTTTAGGAATCAAAATATTGACTAGCGACATTTAAAAGAATCAAGATACTTAGTGTAAATGATGTTTAATGTCATTTGAGGGACCCCCAATTCACACCACTAGCAAAGACTAAACATACGTACAGTTTTCCTCTGGCACAAATAATTTTTGTTGCTCACAAAAATTATTAGTGGTATGATCAAATGTATAACAAGTTTTTTTCAATCAGAACTCTTTTCAACCACGGAATTCCACAAATTATAACACTTCTGAATATCAGGGTGAAGATCAGGAGAGTGTTAAAGTGAAACAAAATGCCACTATAGGGATCAGAACACATCTAGACTATAATATACATAATGTGGACTTGAACCAGTGAAAGAACACAGATTTTGACTTGTGAAAACTTCACAACAGTTGTAGCTTCAGGTCATTTGCATATTTCAAAGACGTGGAGAGAGAATGGGCACATTGCTGTTCACACAGTCATAAACTTCCAAGAAAATTTCTGAATGATAGAGAAATGTATAGGAGCCTATCATGCACTACAGAAAGCTGTATGTGTATAATCATTGCAAGCCTGAATCATTTGTTGTAGATAAAAAAGAGGAAACAAAAGAACAGAAGAGCTAAAAACCTGTGTATAGCAACAACCTCAATGTGACTGGAATGTTTGCTTTGCTATCTCAAATTATGCATACCTTCATAGCTTGGTCAAGAAAAAGCCCATTTGGTAAGAGGTTGGTGTAATCAAGAAGCCGTCTAACATTTTCTATGTCACTATCTATACTGTCTGCCACACCAGGATATTGAATCTTCATTGCAACCTCCATACCATCTTTTGTAACAGCTTTGTGAACCTGCCAGTATATACATCAAACAACTGAAGACTCTTAGGCAATAATATAAAAGGGTGTCTGCATTTTACATTGTCAATTTGTATAGAGTACACACTTCAGGAAATTAGAATTTTCTTGTTTTAAATGACTCAGATCATTATCCTTCTAAGGATGTCATATTTTCCAGCAATGCAATGATTAGAAGTCAAAGACTAGAAAAGAAGATGGGAGTCTTCCAGGCAAAATAAACTAGCAGTGTAGGATGTGTTTGCAACTAAAGTATGTGTGCCTTACAATATAAATACAGTCGTTGAGACTAATATATGTAAAAGTTAAAACCAATGGCATAAATTAGCATCCATAGTTGGCCCAGGGACTGCTCCTAATGCATACAATGTTACTCACAACCAAACCATCAATTGCAACTTGGTACCAGTGTTGCAGGGAGCACTGACATAGAGAATGAGAGAAATTGTGAAGAACAACCGCTAGCAGGAGAATAACATGACAGATCCATTCTAAAATATATGAACCAAAAATAAAAATAAAAAACAGAATGGAGAAACATAATAGCACTGCCATTGAACCAGAAGCAGTAAAACCTTAACAGAAAAAAGCAGTCAACGCAGGTGAAGGAGAATATATTACTGCTCCAACTCCAAGAAGTATAAAACAATCACACCATGTGAGAAATTAATTGTGAATGGTAATCAAAAAGAGGCTCCACTGAAGAGGTTTAAGCAGTGTTTCTATTAGGGATGTGTCCCAGGATGATGGCTGTCTAGAGTGATATTCATAAATGTCTGAAGAACTTTGTGTCACTGGCCACGTGGGGCAGTTAGAATCAGGGAAATCAATCCACTGCCAGGTTGCCACAGTGGCTGCCATCAAAATCGTGGTAGAAACATTTGCAGGACTCCGCTAGTCTCATGCCAAGAAGGGATTAGTTGAAACTTGAAACTATTTGTTCAGAGCTGCCAACCCAATCGCCTCAAAGCCACTTGCAAAATAAAAGACATGACCTTCAACAAAAGTTAAGCACCGGTCAAAGGAATCTTACCATTTGTGACAACCATAGACCGCCATTTTAAGTGTACAGCATCGTAATGGTGAATAAGGTTAAACAAAAAAACAAATTAATCATATTATGTGGCTATTGAGATATATATATAAAGGTTTATTAAATATCGCATATTATCATATTATATAAATCATATTATCAAGCAGAGCTATAAAAGTCAATTGGGAAGTTAAAGTGATAAAGAGGAATATAGATATTTCAAGACCAAGGAGATATAAATTATATTATTATCAAGGAGAGCATGTTTAGTAGTACTGCCTTGGATCATTCCTATTTCATTACGGAAAGGTTTGGAACCTTGGGTTACAAATTGGTGGAATACAGGTTAATCTCAGAAAAAAAATTAGGCACATGTTGGAATGAGTTGAGGATCCACATCAAATAGTTTAGTGGCTTGCCCCAAGTAGGGAAGGGAGAGCATACCAACTATCAGGGAAAGGATAGAAGCTAGGTTCAATGGAAAGTGAGGTGACAACTCTAGGACACACCAAGGGAAGAAAAGGGAAGAGAGGTGGTAGCACTGGAATGGTGTTGACCGGGATATGTAGCATATGAAATTCACACTTGGGTACTAACATATGCATACCCATCAAGAGTTGCCTTGATATAAAAGTCAAGAAGTTAAAGGCATAAAGCAGCGTTGCAAACATCGGCATCGGCAAAATATCGCCGAGGGTCTGAAAACGAAAATATCGGCAACATCGAGGAAAATATCAGAAAATATCAGAAAATGTCGTAAGAATGAAAAACAATGTTGCAAGAATGAAAATATCGGAAAATATCGCCGACCCTGATTTTGAAGATAATATCGCCAACATCGAGATATTATCAAGATGTTGGTAACACTGGCATAAAGTGAAATATAGAACAACAAAAATATACGTAAGTATACCTTTAATCCAATGAAAATTTATAAATTATTTTATTATGAAGGGGAGAAATAAAAGTCGAGAAGTAAAGGCATAAAGTGAAATATAGAACAACAAAAATATACGTAAGTATACCTTTAATCCAATGAAAATTTATAAATTATTTTATTATGAAGGGGAGATATAAAAGTCGAGAAGTTAAAGGCATAAAGTGAAATACAGAAAAAGAAAAATATATGTAAGTATACCTTTACTCCAATGAAAATTTATCAAAGGTATGATAATTAAACTATGGCAACCACATGCATATTTACAACATGAACTAGTACGAACTAGTATATACTCAAGAGTACAATAAAAAAATTACAACTTGAGAATTGTATAGAAAATTTTAGTAAGGACTTAAAAGAGAAAGATAATTCTCACCTAAAAAATCTCAATAAGGAATGCTTGCATAAATCAAGGAATTAAAAGATGAGATACAATTCAATGAGAAATTACAACAAGAAAATCAGATTTCAAAAAGAAATTTGACAAGAATTTATCCAAAAAAGATGAAGAAATTTCTCGCCTAAAAGATCATAGTCAAAAACTACTTGCACAAACCAAGAAGTCAAAGGATATGAAGCAATGCAATCATAAATTAGAATAGGAGAATCAAGATCTCAAAGAGAAATTCAACAAGAATTTATCAAAAAGAGTTAAAGAAAATTCTCACCTAAGGAACCTTAATCAGAAGTTGCTTTAACAAATCAAAAAGTTAAAAGATGAGAAGCTAGATAATCAAGATCTTAAAAATAAATTCAAGAAGTCAGAAAATGATGAAGAACTTTCATGTTTAAGGGGTCATGATCAAATCTTACTTACATCAACTAAGAAGTTAAAGAATGATAAGAAGTCACTACAAGAAAAGCTAAAGTAACTTACAACAAGGAAGCATTGATCAATAAAGAAACAATGACCAATCCAATTGAAGTGGAAGAATCATTAGATTCAAAAATCCAAACCCTGAAGAAAGGAACCAATACAAATCTAATCAACATCAAAAATCAGAAAGATGCAAATCCAATTAAGTAGGGATGTCTTTACACGTTGAAGTACAAATAACGAATACAAAAATCCTAGCATCCACTACAATGTTGACCTCAATGACTTCCGTAAGGGAAGGCAAGGAAATGAAGATTTACCCATGTGATTAGTTTGAATTATGGAAGCCAATTGCCAGTGTTGTCTACAATAAGTTTATGCGACACTTTCTCCATAATATTCCAACAAAAAATGGTATATAACTCTAGTAGCCAAAGGAAGATTAATGCCAAGGTATTGCAATGAATTATACACTCATACCCCACACTCTGCGTCTTTAAATAAACTTAGAAATTCTTGTAAGGTAACTCTGACCTCCCAAACAAATAATCCTTGAAAGATGTTATAGTTAGAGCATTTTGTTTGTGACGTTTGGGTATACCAACACTATGGATTGTGTTGATCTTTTACAAGAATTGTTTCTCCCAAAGCCAAACAAATTATATCATTCCAGATCAAACGAAGACAAAGAATGCTTTAGCAATAACTATGACTCAATGGCAACATACCCAACAATAACATAAGAATAATCATATACAATTTCCCTTAATTGTTGTCCCAATGTGAAGCTTCAATAAGATCTTTGGGTGAGTGATCTACTACCTCATTTCTCCAAAATGCTAGGCCATCAGAAAACGTCTTGCCTCCGGGCCCATACGGCCTCATCTACCACAATTGCATAGCTTGCAGCCTGTAGTTAAGAGCAATCGCTCAAACCAAGAAAAAGAATTGACCCGGCTAGAAGAGAAATCGACCGGGCATGGAGAGGATTGTTAAAGTTTCTTACTTAATCTGTTATTATTAATCTTGATTATAACAACAGCATAATAAGGATCTTACTGAAAGAAACACAATCACAGAGTACACAAGCATTTATCCTGGGAAACCCTCAAGGGGAAGAAAACCCAGCAAAACTTCTTTAATATAGATTCAATAACCAAGTACAATGTCTCTCACAAGAGAGATCTCACCAAACAGAAAATCCACCAAAAACCCTAACCAGAACAAAGTAGCGCACCACTTAGACCAAAATAGTCCTTCACCACGATAACCTTCACCTTTACTGAGATACTCTTCCTTGTAGTTGTGTCACTTCTCCTTGTAGCTGCGTCACTCTCAGACTTGCACACTTGAGAGCTTGATGAGTGTGTGTACAAATGAGGTGCTAGGCCTCTTATAAATACAAGTTGTGCCCCCGTCAATAATTAGGTCAGGGCCGACCTGTCCACTTTACCTTTCTAATTTACATTTGTTTTGTCTAGGCACAATAGGGCCGACTTGTCAATATATATATTTTATCTTTTTCTTTATCCACAAAAGGGGATAAGAATATTCTTTGCAATTACACAATATTTCAACACTCCCTCTTAACAAGAAGGATAATCTTTATCTTTTGACAGGTCACTAGATGTCATCATCAACTGAACAATATCATCTGGGCAATGTCATCAACTGGATAATCATCATCAACTAGACAGCAGCATCAACTGGATAACATCATCAACTGGGCAACATCATCAATATAATCCACTTGGTCATCTGGTATCACGATCACGGACTGGTTCTCCATGAATCCATATTAAAGAAGTTTTAATCTCTTTATCTTCGCACAGAAGATACTCTTTCTTTCTTTCATCTTCACACAGAATATACTCTTTCTTATCTTCACATAGAAGATATTCTATGAGTTTTTCCATTCCTTTTATGTTCTCCCTTCTCTTGTAGTCATCTATCTCACCCATCCACTGGGGAGGACTACTACCATAGCTTCACTCCTAGTCATCCCACATGAACTAGAGA
>SNQJ01S0008473.1:147249-157708 GCA_010110895.2 Picea sitchensis | reverse complement strand
ATTAGGGTTTTGGATGTTGTTGGATCCTATATGTATATTGTATTGTAAACAATGTATGATATGAATGAATATAGAATATGTTGGTTTTCCCAGTTTGGGTTTCCAGGGAAAAAATCTCTGTGTAATGTTTGTATTTTCCATTGTATATTTTCTGTTCTTTTTATTGAAAATATGTTTGCAGTAAAATATTGTACAAGGTTAAAATCTGCATTTGGTATCAGAGCAATTATTGGCTTCAAGGGGACACCTTTGTGGTTAAGGGTTTGGCTCGGGACTATGATAATCCTTGTTACAGTGGGAGATCTGTGGTATTGATTCTTCAGGTGAAGAGAAATGGTGAGCAGTTCAAAAATAGAGATCGATAAATTTAATGGGCAAATTTTAGAGCTGTGGAAGTTCAAGATGGAAGATCTATTGGTAGATAGAGATCAATGGGTCGCGGTGAATCCAGGTACTGCACCTACAGGAACGTCAACAGATGACTGGAAAAATTTGGATTGGAAGGCAAAGAGCACAATTTGATTGTGTCTCTCAGATTCAGTATTATTGAATGTGTCAGGGGAAGCTACAACCAAAGATTTATGGGATAAGTTGGGGAACTTGTATCAATCTAAGTCCCTAGTAAATAAAATTTTCTTGTGGAAATATTTGTATAACCCGAGAATGAGTGATGGAGACTTGGTTCGTATCTCAACAGGTTTCCAAAAAAACCCTAAAAAACTATCGACCCTCCTGGTACACTAGAAGGAAACGTTGCGCATAGAGTGCATAGCACAATCTCACCTGAGATAGATTTTATGGGAGACTGCAATACTCAGATGTTTGTCGTCTAGGAATGAGTGGGGATCTGGGATTACATTCTTCCTTCTTTATGCATTATCCTTGTTAATGATTTAAGTATTTCTAGGATTTATTCATCTTTATCCCTATGCATGCATGTTGATATATCTAGTTCAATCATTCATTCATAAGTTAATCATTAACAGAAAGTAATCAGTCATTAAACATCACACAAAACACAAGGTTTTACCATGTTTCACCCCCTCCTGGGTCTACATCCACAAAGATATGGCTTCTCTGCTCTCTTATTTAATCTGCTGCAAAATCTTGCGCTGCACGCATTACATATTGAGTAATAGAATAAATATTGAGGGTAAGAACCCTCTGTGAGGCGGACTAGATCACACCAGGCTCCTCATCCTGTGAACTAACCCTCAAAGTCTACCTTACTCGACTCTTCTACCAACTTATTAGAATTGACAATCCCCCAAAGTGATATGATATCTCTCTATCTCACATACACACCTCTTTTTATTTAACTAACATCTCTCCTCCTAGACCTCCTAGGCCCTTATTTATACTATTTTGCAGGCTTATAGTCATTACAATCCTTATAAAAAAAACTAACCCTATCCTGGTTAGGCTTGTCTACCTACGCGCCATGTTGTTTTTTCTCCTACATGCTTCTTTTCCTTCTTTTTTTTCATGTTGCTTTCTTGCCACTTGTTGTGAATGCTCCAAAGTTAGGTCTTCCTTTCCAAAAATAGGTCTTTCCTCAAAATAGATCCTTCTCCAAAAGTAGGCTTGTGCCCAAAATAGACTTCCTTCTCAAAATAGGCATGTGCCCAACATGCCCCCAACATTGAAATGTGGCTCGTCCCGAGCTACTCAAGTGGTGTGTGCTTCCTGCAAAACCTTTGCTAAGTTGTGGACCTTTCTTTCTAATTCTTCCCCTTTGGATCTTACTTGCACAACTTTCTCTGTGAGCTCCTCTACCCTTTGCATTGTGATGTGTTCCTTCAGAGACTCTGTGCTCTTGGCATGATCCCGAGCCATCTTTGTCTTCTCCTCCTCTAGTCCAGCAAGTATTTGTGTTTCTTTCTTCTGGAGGGGTTCTAACTGGGCTTGCCTTGCCTGCTTGTTATTTTGCGTAGTCTTCAATTATGTCTGTAGGTTTTCATCTTTTCTGTGCCTTTCAATTGTTTTGTGATGCTCATAGCCTTTTGTCGCTACTTCAACTCCTACATTGCAATTTTTACTTTCTCCTCTTGTTGTTCTATCTGTTGGACCTTTTTATGTTCTTCCAATGTTTTCCATAGTTGCGCGGTATTGTCAAAACGATTTGTGACCTTTTTGGCTTCTTTTTCCACCATTTATATATGTAGGGTTGTTTGTTGTTCCCTTTCAGTTGTAACTTTGGGAGGAATGGTTGGTGTTAATTTTTCCTTAAGTTCCTCAATCTCCTTCTTATAAGCTTCAAGTGTATGTGTGATGATTTGAATATGTTCTTCAACATTGCGCACAACTGCCTGCGCACTGTCCATAATTTTTGTGAAGACTTCCTTCAGCTTCTGCTCCAATTTATTTGCATGCTGCTTCTCCTCTTGTGTCTCCAGCTTGACCTTCTCTACCACAATTTCCAATGCATCCTTGCCATCTCTGGTGACTTGTAGATCTATCATATCTTCTCTGGCTTGTTATTGCACTTCCTTTGTGACACTAACTTGTAGCTTGTATAGTGCCTTTGTTGGTATTTTAGCCAATACCAACTGTACTTGCACCAAGTCCTTAATTTGTGTCTGTCTTATGGCCTCCTTGACCTATAGCATATTTGTTGTTATCTAGAAGCTAGGACTTGCTTGTGCTACGAGTTGGATTGTGTCTTCCTCGTTCTGCATGGTTTTTTCCCCTACTTCTATCACTCGGGGGATCGGTTATGCTCCCCTCTCTTGTAGTTGGGTTACTTGTATCCATTATAGGACTTTATTAATGTCTTCCAACTCATTCCTTATCCTCCCTCTTTGGTTCTTGGCCTCCTCATACTCTTTTGTTGTGCGGTCCTTCACCCTCTCCGCAACTAGATTAGCATCATCCTCGGTGATTGTGTATGATGGGATTTGTTTGTGGGCCTTGGCCTTCTTTCGCGACCCACTTGTATGTATGATCGGTAGTTTGGGTGGCCCTATATCTTGAGGAGTATTTTTCGACGGGGGTCCCTTTATCGTTGTGTCCCCCCTTCCTTGTTCCTCCTGCGTGGGGGCACTGTCCTTTAGCTCATCCTTCTTTGGGGTGCTTCCCTTCTTCTGTTGTGTTGTGTTTGTTCCAGGCTTTATCTGTTATGTTGGTTTCTTGGTCACGACGCTTCCCCCTGCAGATGTCTTGGATGGCCCTGCTTCCACTTCTTTCCCTTTGGGAATGTCCTTGGTGATTCCTGGGATCTTCTAGTCCTCTTTTCAGTCTTTCATTGCCCATTCAACTTCCTTTGCATTGTTGCAGAATCAAATTTGTAGCCATTCTTTGACTGGATCCTTGCGTTCTTGGATCCACATATTGTGTTGCACACCCTTAAAGTTGGTTATACCTTGGTACTACGCAACAACCTCAGGTGATCTGGAAATGAAGAGGACTTGTCTCTTTTAAATTGAAAGTGTAAAAAATGGTATGTGTTTGGGTAATTGATCAAGTTACTAGCAAATATATTTAATAATTTTTTACTTAATCATGAACAACATATCAATCATATAACAACCATAAAAAATGAACACATAACACAACAAATTATAAAGGAGTTCACCCCTCTCTTGGGATACATCTCTTGGTCCTGTTTCCCTTGGGTCATTTTCATTATTCTTAAAAAGTTATTTTACATTGCTCAGAATACAAAATAGATGGCTCCAATGGCTCCAAAACGTCCAAAAACCCCTAGCTAGGCTTTTTCTGCACCTGGTTTGGCCAAAAAATGAAGAAGTTACACCTCCTGGAAGTTTTCCCCTTCAAGCTTATTGTACCTGCTCCCCAAATTGCACCATCTATCTGACTAACTTGGCCTCTGTGTGTTTTCTGTGACAAAACCTAGCACATGCTACAATCCCACAAAATGGATGGAATTGTAGGACCGTTTGTGCACTGGCACCTTTTCCCGACGGAGGTAAAGGTCGCATGGGCCATGTGGCCTAGCACCGACCTAAAAACTAGCACCTACAAAATCCGTTGCAACCTCCGCACTCTAGGGTCATATGGGACACTCATGTGGTAAACATTTATGCCTTTCGGGCTTAAAGGTTGTGGTCTAACAGTTTCACGCCAAAGGTTACATGTAAGGGTCGTATGGTGTATGCTCTAGGGCTTAGCTCGGAGTGATAACAATTGTGCGTGCCAACAGTTATGTGGACAGTCACATGGTATAGTTTAAACTGGGGGATGGGGCTAGGCCCCGACCCTTTTTCTACCAACCATACCAAAATTGCAATTCAAATAATATTAAATAGACTATAGGTGTAAGAAACACCCACGGGTGGGCTAGTAGCACAACCACAAAGTCGGCTGGTGAACTTCGATAGGTATCGACACCCGCTTTAAAAACCCACTCCATAAAAAACGAATGCTATTTCGGTTCACATTCCAACACTTTAGTCAATGGTTTAATCATGTAGAAGTGACAATAAAAACTTCCACATATATTAATTCTTGTTAATCATCTAAACGTGACAATCATATGGCCTTAGAATAATTTTTTAATATGATTAGGTAAATGTGAAAAGGTAAACAGGTTAATGGATGTATTCATAAATGCAAGGAAGTTATGAACAATGAATCCTATTCATTGATTTGAGAGGATGACTAAGAATATGCTAGCATCTTTTATTTCTAGCCATCAAATTAGGTTTTTAGATTAAAACATCATTAATTGTGCACATTGTCAATAGGTGTAAGAAACACCCACGAGAAGGTTGGTAGCCCAACCCCCTCCAAACTGTTGATGTGTCCACTCAGAGGTCGGGGGTTTGACCCCCGTGGAATTCACAACAATTTTATCAACTGGAGGGGTGCCATGTGGCACCATATCACTTGCCAAATATATAACACATGTCACAACCTGATTCGTCCACCTGTATGCCACATAGCATGTCCAGTCAGCATGCCAACTCATCACTTCCATGTCACTGTACGGTCGTACAAAATGTGTGGTCAGCTTCCACGTCAACGTTGTACGGACTGTACAGTCATCAAAATTTTTCATGTTAGGCAAAATTAACATAACACGATATCTCACTCATACGATGTCCATTTGAACTTGTTCAAGTTGTGTTGGGATCGTGAGGATGAGTCCGACACACGTGTCCATTTTGAAGCAATTACAAGAAATTTGATTTTTGAGCAAAATTTGATCCCCTGGATCACTCCTCCCCATTGGGAAGCTTTTGGACCTCCAAAAGACTACTTTTAGTCTATCTGAAGATGTGGGTACAATTCTCTCACCTTTCCAACCTCAATCCATCTAGCCTTTCTTGTATTTGTTCCTTTAAGACCAACACAAAACTTGTCATGTCTTGCTTTGCACTTGGCTTGACTCTTGTCCAACTGTTCTTTAACGGTTTGATGGACAAACTGAACCTTTTCAATGAACATCTTGGCCTTGTAAACATCACTATGACCATCAATAGTCACATCTTTCCCAAAGATAAAATATAAAGGAGATTTTGGCAAATAGCCAAAACATTCTTCAAATGGAGGTGTTTGAGTCAATGAACGCTTAACTCGGTTATAAGCATGCTAAAAGTAGTGTAGATGCTCATCAAAAAACTTAGGATGATTTATTTGCAAACTAGCCACCGTCTTGCCTACACCAAAACGGCCAGCAACAAGAGAAGAATGTGCTTCCCTTATCATGTTGACTCTTTCACCCTATGAAAAACATATCTTGCCAAGATACAAAAGTTTACCATGCACATAGGAATCCAATTCCGCAACTTGGTTAGTATGACACAAAGTTGCATAAACATCTTTGAAATCAACATCTATAGCATATTGTTCAACATAGCTCTCATGCATGATAATATTATGCTTATAAATAACTGAAGCACTAACAATAGGCCTAGTAAGCATATCAACAGCTTTTCCATAAATGTCTTTCTTATACCTTATCACTAAGTGGAATACATAACTTGTCAAGGCATGCAATGGAGATTTCTTTTATTTCAAAGATTTCTTACATGTGTCTCCTTCAACAATCATATTTGTAGTCTTTTTCAAGGCTTTCAAATCTACCCACATACACCATATACCATATTTTCCTGGTACCAAACCAATTGGTGACATGCATGACGATGTGCTTGGTTTGATGAACCCTTTGTCAAGCAACTCTTGGGCTTGATTTATTATTTCAACATTCTCCATGAATGACATACTACACATGTCAATGTTTGGAATAGGACCATCTTGTTTCAATAGATCTCATGTTGGATACCCCTTTTAGGAGGCAATCCCCTTAGTTCCTGAAACATCTCAACATTTCCGTTATCAACCTCATATAAATCATATTGTAAATTTTCATCACATCCTTGGAAAACTTCTTCTTCATCATTGTCTTTGGGTTTAATCATCAAAAGTACAAGGTTATTACTAGCATTGACTAGTCTCTTCATTTGTCCAACATTTGTAAGTGACAAATTCATCTTCTTTGTATGTGATCTAACAATTTACTCAACTCCATTTTTAAACAAATTATACTTGTTCTCATGATGATGAAAGATGTCTCTCATATCATATAAGTATGGGTTTCCCAACACAATACCACAAATATCCAATGGAATAACATAAAGCTCTACCTCATCTATATAGTTTGCAGTGATGACAAATCTAATTTTCCACCTTCTTGTCACATGCAATTTTGCATTGTCACATATCCATCCTAGAGGGTAAGGTTTAGGATGTGGAGTAGTTTCCAAATTCAATTTCTTGATAGTGTCTTAAGAAACGAGGATTGCTTGTGATCATGTATCAAATAGAGTATCTATCTTGGTATTTTTTGAAATTACCCTTATGTGAAAAATCTCTATTCTTTATTTTTCATGTTGATTTACATTAAGGCTACTACTACTGGAAGAACTAGTACTTGCAATAGAATTCTTACCTTGAAAACCCATGGCTTTGATTTTTGTTTCATATTCCGAATCAAATCCTAAATCTTGGTGTACAGTTGCAGCAATGTTTGGTTTCTCTTTGTTGTTGAACTTTTTGGGTCTCTTTTCAGGATGAAGTTTCCAACAATGGTCTTCATCACGACCATCCTTTGAAAAATGTTTACATGAGGGTTTCTCTCTCTCTTTCTTGACTGAAGCATTTTTCTTTCCATTTCCTTCAAAATTATTTTTTTCCCTTGTCTCTATTATTAAAAGACTTCTTGCTACCCTATTAAGGTTCATTCCTTCATCTTGCCTCTAAATGAGTTTCCTGTACACAAACTTCATCTATATTTGAAGGGTTAAACATAAGTATTGTATGCCTCAAGTAACTATGCAAACCTCCAATGTATTTGATTAAAGTTTCTTGAGAAGACAAATCTATACCCAAAACCAAAGCTCTTCTCCTAAATTCTTGAGTGAAGATTTGCACATCTTTCCCTTTAGCTTGCCTAAAGATTTTCCAATCCATGATAGCTTTTTGCATGTATGCCAATGGATAAAATTGCCTTCTAATTGCAACAATAAAATCATTCCAAGAGGATAAAACTTTACCATGTTTCTTCATGTCCTCTTGAGTTTTGGCTTCCCACCAAATTAGTGTTACACCTTCCAATCTAAGAGAGGCAATATGAACTTTGGTTTCATCATCTTGGATCCTTTGTATCCTACAATACACCTCTATTTGACGAACCCAATTTTCCAACCTTTTTGCATTCACCTCTCCATTGTACATAGGAAATTCAAATTTAATATCAAGCTTAAGTAAAAGAGTATGTGCTATAGTTTTACCATGCTCCTTTGGAGAAATAGGAGTTGGTTCTGAAATAGTAGAGGAAGAAGAAGATGGAGGTGAAGGATGTGGAGTTCCACCATTCCATTTTGGAGTGTTTTCCTCATGGTCTCCATCATATTTTGGAGGATTAGAACTTTCACTCCGCATTCTTGCATTCCTTTCATCAAATAACACTTTCACCATTTCAGCCATATCAAAGAAAGATTTCCTGAAAGTTTCCTCTTCTGAAGAAAGGTGCTCTTGACTCCCCAGATGAGCCATGCTTGGTGAATGTCTCCTTGAACCCTGGGGTGAATGTGAAACTCTCCTTCTTGAGAGATGAGAACTTGGATCCATAAGTTGTCCTTCTCCTCTTGTGATCTTCAACCTTGTAAGCATCGGAGAAAAACACTTGCACAAACAATCAAACCCTCAAACCTATGCTCTAATACCAACTGATCTGACAATGAAGAGGACTTGTCTCTTTTAAATTGAAAGTGTAAAAAATGGTATGTGTTTGGGTAATTGGATCAAGTTACTAACACATAATTTTAATGATTTTTTACTTAATCATGAACAACATATCATTCATATAACAACCATAAAAAATGAACACATAACACAACAAATGATAAAGGTGTTCACACCTCTATTGGGCTACATCTCCTGGTCCATCTTCCCTTGGATCATTTTCATTATTCTTAAAAAGTTCTTTTACAGTTCTCAGAATACAAAATATATGGCTCCAATGGCTCCAGAACGTCCACAAACCCCTAGTTGGGCTTTTTCTGCACCTGGTTTGGCAAAAAAATGAAGGAGATACACCTCCTAGAAGTTTTCCCCTTCAAGCTTGTTGTACCTTCTTGCAAAATTGCACCCTATGTCTGAATAACTCAGCCTCTGTGTGTTATCTGTGTGTATGTTGGCCCTTTTTCTTGGCGTGTAGGTAAAGGTCGCATGGGCCATGTGGCCTAGCACCGACCTGCAAATTAGCACCTACCAAATCCGTTGCAATCTCCGCTCTCTAGGTTCATATGGGACGGTCATGTGCTAAACATATGTGCCTTTCAGGCTTAAAGGTCGTGGGCTAACAGTTTTGTGCCAAATGTTACAAGTAAGGGTCATATGGTGTATGCTTCGGGGCTTAGCTCAGAGTGTTAACAATTGCGGGCACCAATGGTTATGTGGACAATCACATGGTATAGTTTGAACTAGGGGTTGGGGCTAGGCCCTAACCCTTTTTCTGCCAACCATACCAAACTTTCAATTCAAATAATATTAAACAGACTATAGGTGTAAGAAACACCCACTGGTGGGTTTGTATCCCAACTCCTTCCAAACCATTGACGTGTCCACTCAGAGGTCGGGGGTTCGACCCCTATAGACTTCACCACAATTTTATCAACTGGAGGGGTGCCACATAGCAACCCATGACTGGGCCACATGGAACCATATCACTTGCCAAATATATGACACATGTCACAACCTGATTCGTCCACCTATTTTCCCCATAGCATGCCCATTCAACATGCCAACTCATCACTTCCATGTCACTGTAGGTTCATATGGACTGTATGGTTAGTTGCCACATCAACACTGTACAGACTGTATGAAATGTACAGTCAACAAAATTTTGTCAGTTAGGCCAAATGAACAGAACACGATATCTCACTCATACGACATATGTTTAAACCCATTCAAGTTCCATTAGAGTCGTGGGGATGAGGCCTATGCACATGTCTATTTTGAAGCAATTCCAAGAACTTTGATTTTTGAGAAAAATTTGATCCCCCGGATCATCGGGAGCTATTCTTTAGGTATTGGCTATATTCTCTTGCATATCGCTAAAATTCTGAGAAAAAGTGTTGGCATTACCACTTCTCTACTTTGGATCCAAAGTGCTTCCCAACGATGTATATCGTGCTGCACGACATCATCCTACTCTATCACAGAAATATGAGTAGGTGGGATCTTTCCATCCAATTAGCGATATCAGTATGATGAGACAAGAGTAGTGGAATTTGGTTCCCAATTCCTACGCATCCTTGTAGTCATCTAGGAATAAATTTAGCAAGTATGGGGCCCAACTGAGCATGGTTTCATTTGTGCACTGCACTGTCGCTGCGACAACTCCTGCAGGGACCTCCTCCTTGCTACATTTTCGAAGGAGTTTGCATGCCATCAATTTTGTTTCCATCTTGGTGGTTGCTTCACTAATCCATTTTATGATAATTATATGCAATCCCCTTTCTGTCCCATAAGTTTTCTTTATCTCTTCCACGAGTTCCTTTTCCTTGGTTTTATCATCCATGTATTGCATAGGCTTCTTTCCATCTGATGGCAGTCATGTGATGAATGAAATTAGTTTGACATCAATGTAGACTATTTCATCCAGCCACAAAAATCCTCCATGGAGGAATGACAATAACTTCTTGACACAGTTGTTCACGTCTTCCCCCTTTCATAAGTGAGGAATCTCCAATAAATTAAGAATCCTTGTATTTTCCAAGATTTCCACCCATTGCTTTGGCGACAACACTGGATCTCCTAACAACCCTATGCCCAGGCTCTCCATATACACCTGTTGTGAAATTTATGGGAACTTGTTGGTTTCAAACACATCATGGTATGTGTACTGTAACCTTCTAACTCAGCCTAGTAAACTTGGTGTGGCCTACACCCCATCTGGAATGCACGGAAAAATGATAGAGGCATTGGGATG
>SNQJ01S0008473.1:115754-129474 GCA_010110895.2 Picea sitchensis | reverse complement strand
TTTATTGCCTTCTCGGGGATCCCCTGGGCGAAGCATCTCTAGGTTTTATTTCCTATGGATTTTATCTTTTTACCAGCTGCTTTTACCCCCTAGGCCTTTAGCCCCTTCTTCCCTCAAGACAAAGTGTAACCCTCAAAGGTCATCCTAATGGCCAGACTAGGGGAATGGGATAGATGTGCGGTAGATAAGATGTAAAATGAATAAATGGTGGGAGCGGACAATGGCTCTGCAAATCCCCCTTGGTGGCTAACCAAAACCCATGAACATCAGCTTGCTAAGTCACCCCATCAATCACCCCAACAATGGTCAAGTGGATTAGTGTAAGATCCAAGAAGTCATCAGAAATGAAAGGAATCTAATGCATATATAAGAGGGTTATAACGATCAAATATGACATATACCATGATACCTTGGACCAATTACCTCATGGAGCAAGAGTCCTTTCCGATGCAAGTCCAAGATGATGGTGATGGAAGCTACTACTGCTAACAGGAGAAGTATGACGAAGATGAAGAAGGATGGGCCCTCCAGGGCCATGCTCAAGTCAATCCTACTCTCGGTACTTCATGTCTAGGACCTGTGGGCCTCGAGACATGATCTCCTAGTTATCCCTAGATATCGAGGATAGCATCTGGCTCCAACTCAGGGACATGTGCTAACCATAGAGCGCATGAGAACCTCAGCAATCTGAGGCATAAACTTGTAGACCTGCTCACACTTGACAAGAAAGCATCAGCAACAAAAGGTGGGGTGGTATTGCATCCCCGCAAAATATAACATGTGCATATAAAGTAATCATAAATGCAAATAGAAATTAAAACACTTACCTGCACTTACCTGTTGGCTACATGTTGGTGTATTCAAACAACTAGTAAAGCCAAGCCAACAACGTTCCTTGATACTTGCCTTTGTGCTTCATCACTAGGTCTTCAGCTTCATCTCTAACAGGGTAGTATTGAAAGAACTCCCAAAATTTGCTCATGTGATAATCAGGAATTTCTCTGTCGAGGCCGAAGAATCTAGGGAGCCATTTTTTATAAGAGAGAGGCATTTTTTTGGGATATCCTGGGATTTTACTCATATCCAAAGGTCTGTAGTTTTTTGGATCCCATTGTGAGGTCATAGTTGGCTTCATCATTAGTGGATTCGCCAGATAGTTTTCCTAAAACTATCAAAGAATAGGGGAAAAAGTTGTATTGGAGTCGCCAGGTAAGCTTGTAAGAAAATATATCTGAGGAAAGGCTTACCAAAGGTTTGTTGTTGAGGAAGATTGACTCAGTGTTCCCCGACAACGGTGCCAAAATGTTATCGCTCAGTTTGTAGTCTAGGTCAAGAAGCTTGAAAAGTAAGGATCAAACTGGCGTAACAGAAGCTTCCCCACCCACTGTCACCTTGATGGGGGGCTCTTTCTATTTAGGGTGGATAAACCCAAGGGATACGTCCCTAGTAATCTGGGGTGTTGAAAGGAAAAGGAGTAAGGGATTAAGGCTAAAAAAGGTTAAAGTAGGTTTTTCCCTTCACAGATTACCGACAAGAAGATAGTCAAAGAGAAGATAAACCACATAATAGGCACCTGTTTGCGAGACAAGGCAACATTAAAACTAAAATGTGCAACAGTGGTTAGTACTTCATAAATTAATGACTATCAATATTTAATACACATGAGCATAGATAGAAATAATTATTGATGAGGTCAATGATTACAAAAAATGACTATGGTTTACTTCTCATTAACACTGAAAATCATATAGCATTCAATGTATAAAATCAATCCTTGAATTAACATAAAATATCATCAAATGCTCATATATGACAAGAGTGTTGCGTCAAGTTTAATAGAGGCGACGTTAGCCTTCTTTAGGGTTAGTTCTATAAATAAAGAGCTCAACGTTTTGCAAATAAGCCAATGAAAATTATCAACACATCAATATCTATTGCTAGATGACCAAGCCACAATGTTTTCTATCAACCAAGAGTTCAAACTAGGCATGACGTCATCATTGATCTAGGGTTAGTGAGACGTTAGGGTTAGTTAGGGTTTCAAATTCAAGAGTTTTGAAAAGGTTGTTTTGGCACAATAAACTCAACGTTGGAGATTTAGATTAGTGCCTTAGGGTATTATGGAGTCAAGGAGCAAGGGCTAGGTCTCGGGAGAGTCTAAATTCAAGCACAAGAGAATTAGGCTTTATGGTGCTGCAATGGCAGGGCCATGCAGTCAAAACCCTAAGGGGAGGAGGCTCATTCCAGTGTTGCTTAAGCAAGGCCTCATGCTCCTCCCTCTTTCCTAAAAAATCCTTGGCAAAAACAGCTAGCTTCAAAACATAAATCTAGGGATGAAAAGTGTTTCAAAGACAAGGCCTTTCAAACCCTAAAAGTCAAAACCCTAGGTGTAAAATCAATTAGGCCTAGGACATCTTCTTTCTTCAAATTATGTTAAAAGGCTAACTCAGAAAAAGGGGAATTAGTGTAGCAACATCTAGGCTATATTCTCCTTAATCAATGGCTAAAACAAGTTTCCTATCATGGGGACATATAGCAAGGACCTACTTGTGTGCTTGCTACCTAGGGTTTCAATAATTAAGCAAAATGATAACAATGTAACAATAAATGTAAGAGATTTAACCTACAACCATTCATTTAAGAAGTTTTGCATGAGAAATACACTTAGAAATCAATGAAGAGCTTATCAAACCCTAGTTGTAAACCTTCCAATGATAGAAAACACCATAACATGCCAAGAATGATTCTCCACAATGCTAGCGCCTCACTTCCAAGAGCAAAATACCAAGGCAAAAGACTAAAAATGATTCTCTCACAAGAGAGTGAGTTGTGTTATGTTCAAAATCAGGCTCAACGTCCTCTATTTATACCAATCTTATGACCTTTAATTACAAAAATAGGTCATTAAAACAACCGACAATGGCTGACTAAAAATATTACACTGTTTGTCACATTAAATGCTAAAAATGTCACAATATGAGCTAAAAGGGAGACGTCAGGCCCCTCTGAGGGAGACGTTAGCCCTTTTTGGGCAAGATCAACATCCAAGGAGCAAAAAATTCGCCCTTCTAGGGCTCCTGCAAGCTGCCACATGTGCCAAATGACCCCAGCACACTGCCACACGCTCCAGAAAATGTCTAGCTACCTCAGGTGACGTCCTGTCCATCAAAAGAAATCGTCCCATCTGCAGTGGGTGATCCTCCCTAGGTCAGGCTCTGTTATGGTGTCCTGGTGGAACGTCCTTCTGTCTTCTCTGTGCAAATGCTCATCACAACGTTGTCCTGCCTCTGCCATCCCAGCAACCATCTAATGGGCTCTTCAGCCCCATGGAGGTCCGAACTAATCATATCCCCATGTGTACCAATCCACTGGTACCTGTCCGTCGGGTATGGTCCTGGACATCAAACTCTACGCCCTCCATGGGCTCATCATTCCTCGGGATCATAGCAATGTCAGTCATATTTCATCATTAAAGTTATCAAATACATGCATGAAATCCCTAGCACATCATCTAAGAGCTCAAAGACATTACATAGATCTACTATACAAAGCTGAAGAAGACCAACATAATAACCTATTGGGCTAATACCCACAAGAGAAGGAAAGTTTTGTTAGATTATCATTCAAGCCATGTTTTATGAGGTGATATGGTCTAGGGATGTCCAGTCACAGTAAGACCAAGGGCAGGTATTGTCTGTGGGTGCCTTTGTAGGAGGCGAGCTGTACCCGTCATGGATGCATTTTTTCCAAGCCCTTTATTGCCTTTATCTTTTATTTATTTTTTTTCTTTATTTTTTACTTCAAGGTCTGACCAGAGGACACTGCCTTGGTGTGGTGACCAGAGCTGACAGTGTTACCCACTGGTATCTTCACAAAAATGATAAGGCTGGCTCGTGATGAGACCCCCTTTCCCTTGGCCATGCAACCAAAGCTCACTGCCCTGGCGTGGTGACCAAATAGTGGCAATGTCATACTCCTGGATACCTATGAACATAATGGGTCGGCTTGCGATGAGACCTCCCATCCTCTTGGTTAGGTCTTGTTTTATTATTTTTCTTAGGGTCCCTTTAGTTTCTTATCAAGAGACCTTTTATTGCCTTCTCATGGATCCCCTGGGCGAAGCATCTCTAAGTTTTATTTCCTATGGATTTTATCTTTTTACCAGCTACTTTTACCCCCTGGGCCTTTATCCCCTTCTTCCCTCAAGACAAAGTGTAACCCTCAAAGGTCATCCTAACGGTCGGACTAAGGGAATGGGATAGATGTGCGGGAGATAAGATGTAAAATGAATAAATGGTGGGAGTGGATGATGGCTCTACAAATCCCCCTTAGTGACTAACCAAAACCCATGAACATCATCTTGCTAAGTCACCCCATCAATCACCCCAACAATGGTCAACTGGATTAGTGTAAGATCCAAGCAGTCATCAGAAATGAAAGGAACCTAATGCATATATAAGAGGGTTATAACGATCAAATATGACACATACCATGATACCTTGGACCAATTACCTCATGGAGCAAGGGTCCTTTCCAATGCAAGTCCAAGCCGATGGTGATGGAAGTTGTTGCTGCTAACAGGACAAGTCTGGCAAAGATGAAGAAGGATGGGCCCTCCAGGGCCATGCTAAGGTCAATCCTGCTCTCGATACTTCATGTCTAGGACTTGTGGGCCTCGAGACATGATCTCCTAGTTATCCCTAGATATCGGGGATAACATCTGGCTCCAACTCAGGGACATGTGCTAACAGTAGAGCACATGTAAACCTCATCAATCTCTGGCATAAACCTGTAGACCTGCTCACACTTGACAAGAAAGCATTAGCAACAAAAGGTGGGGTGGTATTGCCACCCCAAAAAATATAGCATGTGCATATAAAGTAATCATAAATGCAAATAGAAAGTAAAACACTTACCCGCACATACCTGTTGGTTGCATGTTGGTGTAGTCAAACAACCAGTAAAGCCAAGCCAACAACGTTCCTTGATACCTGCCTTTGTGCTTCATCACTAGGTCTTCAACTTCGTCTCTGATAGGGTAGTATTGAAAGAACTCCCAAAATTTTCCAATGTGATAATCAGGACTTTCTCTGTCGAGGCCGAAGAATCGAGGGAGCCATTTTTTATAAGAGAGAGGCATTTTTCTGGGATATCCTGGGATTTTACTCATATCCAAAGCTCTATAGTTTCCTGGATCCCATTGTGAAGTCATAGTTGGCTTCGTGATTAGTGGAGTCGCCAGATAGTTTTCCTGAAACTATCAAAGAATAGGGGAAAAAGTTGTAGTGGAGTCGCCAGGTAAGTTTTTAAGAAAAGATCTCTGAGGTAAGGCTTACCAAAGGTTTGTCGTTGAGGAAGATTGACTCAGTGTTCCCTGACAATGGTGCCAAAATGTTATCGCTCAGTTTGTATTCTAGGTCAAGTAGCTTGAAAAGTAAGGATCAAACTGGCATAACAGGAGCTTCCCCACCCACTCTCACCTCGATGGGGGGCTCTTTCTATTTAGGGTGGATAAACCCAAGGGAGATGTCCCTAGTAATCTAGGGTGTTGAAAGGAAAAGGGTCAAGGGATTAAGGCTAAAAAAGGTTAAAGTAGGTTTTTCCCTTCACAGATTACAGCCAAGAACATAGTCAAAGAGAAGATAAACCACAGAATAGGCACCTGTTTGCGAAACAAGGAAACAATAAAATCAAAATGTGCAACAGTGGTTAGTACTTCATAAATTAATGACTATCAATATTTAATACACATGAGCATAGATAGCAGTAATTATTGACGAAGTCAATGATTGCAAAAAATGACTATGGCTTACTTATCAATAACACTGAAAATGATATAGCATTCAATGTATAAAATCAATACTTGAATTAACATAAAATATCATCAAATTCTCATAAATGAGAAGAGTGTTGCGTCAAGCTTAATAGAGGTGACGTCAGCCTTCTTTAGGGTTAGTTCTATAGACAAAGAGCTCAACTTTTTGCAAATAAGCCAATGAAAATTATCAACACATCAATGTCTATTGCTAGATGACCAAGCCACAACGTTTTCTATCAACCAAGAGTTCAAACTAGGCATGACGTCATCATTGATCTAGGGTTAGTGAGATGTTAGGGTTAGTTAGGGTTTCAAATTCAAGACTTTTGAAAAGGTTGTTTTGGCACAATAAACTCAACGTTGGAGATTTAGATTAGTGCCTTAGGGTATTATGGATTCAAGGAGCAAGGGATAGGTATCGAAAGAGTCTAAATTCAAGGACAAGAGAGTTAGGCTTTATGGTGCTGCAATGGCAGGGCCATGAAGTCAAAACCCTAAGGGGAGGAGGCTCATTCCGGTGTTGCTTAAGACAGGCCTCATGCTCCTCCCTCTTTCCTCAAAAATAATTGGCAAAAACGGCTAGCTTCAAAACATAAATCTAGGGATGAAAAGTGTTGCAAAGACAAGGCCTTTCAAACCCTAAAAGTCAAAACCCTAGGTGTAAAATCAATTAGGCCTAGGACGTCTTCTTTCTTCAACTTATGTTAAAAGGCTAACTCAGAAAAAGGGGAATTAGTGTAGCAACGGCTACGCTATATTCTCCTTAATCAATGGCTAAAACAAGTTTCCTATCATGGGCACATATAGCAAGGACCTACTTGTGTGCTTGCTACCTAGGGTTTCAATAATTAAGCAAAATGATAACAATGTAACAATAAATGTAAGAGATTTAACCTACAACCATTCATTTAAGAAGTTTTGCATGAGAAATACACTTACAAATCAATGAAGAGCTTATCAAACCCTAGTTGTAAACCTTCCAATGATAGAAAACACCATAACATGCCAAGAATGATTCTCCACAATGCTAGTGCCTCACTTCCAAGATCAAAATACCAAGACAAAAGACTAAAAATGATTCTCTCACAAGAGAGTGAGTTGTGTTATGTTCAAAATGAGGCTCAACGTCCTCTATTTATACCAATCTTATGACCTTTAATTACAAAAATAAGTCATTAAAACAACCAACAATGGCTGACTAAAAATATTACACTGTTTGTCACATTAAATGATAAAAATGTCACAATATGAGTTAAAAGGGAGTCGTCAGGCCCCTCTGAGGGAGACGTTGGCCCTTTTTGGGCAAGATCAACATCCAGGGAGCAAAACGTTGGCCCTTCTAGGGCTCCTGCAAGCCGCCACATGTGCCAAATGACCCCAGCACACTGCCACATGCTCTAGAAAATGTCCAGCTACCTCAGGTGACATCCTGTCCATCAAAAGCAATCGTCCCATCTGCAGTGGGTGATCCTCCATAGGTCGGGCTCTGCTATGGTGTCCTGGTGGAACGTCCTTCTGTCTTCCCTGTGCAAATGCTCATCACAACATTGTCCTGCCTCTGCCATCCCAGCAACCATCTGATGGGCTCTTCATCCCCATGGAGGTCTGAACTAATCATATCCCCAAGTGTACCGGTCCACTAGTACCTGTCCGCTGGGTATGGTCCTGCATATCAAAGACTATGCCCTCCATGGGCTCATCAGTCCTTGGGATCATAGCAATGTCAGTCATATTTCATCATTAAAGTTATCAAATACATGCATGAAATCCCTATCACGTCATCTAGGAGCTCAAAGACATTACACAGATCTACTATACAAAGTTGAAGAAGACCAACAGAATAACTTATTGGGCTAATACCCACAAGAGAAGGAAAGTTTCCTCAGACGATCATTCAAGCCATGTTTTATGAGGTTATATGGTCTAGGGATGTCCAGTCACAGTAATACCAAGGGCAGGTATTGTCTGTGGGTGCCTTTATAGGAGGCGAGCTGTACCCGTCATGGATGCATTTTTTCCAAGCCCTTTATTGCCTTTATCTTTTATTTATTGATTTTCTTTCTTTTTTACTTCAAGGTCTGACCAGAGGACACTGCCTTGGCGTGGTGACCAGAGCTGACAGTGTTACCCACTAGTATCTTCACAGAAATGATAAGGATGGCTCGTGATGAGACCGCCTTTCCCTTGGCCATGCAACCAAAGGTCACTGCCCTGGCGTGGTGACCAGATAGTGGCAATGTCATACTGCTGGATACCTATGAACATAATGGGCTGGCTCACGATGAGACCTCCCATCCTCTTGGTTATGTCTTGTTTTATTATTTTTCTTAGGGTCCCTTTAGTTTCTTATCGAGAGGCCTTTTATTGCCTTCTCGGGGATCCCCTGGGTGAAGCATCTCTAGGTTTTATTTCCTATGGCATTTATCTTTTTACTAGCTGCTTTTACCCCCTGGGCCTTTAGCCCCTTCTTCCCTCAAGACAAAGTGTAACCCTCAAAGGTCATCCTAACGGCCGGACTAGGGGAATGGGATAGATGTGCGGGAGATAAGATGTAAAATGAATAAATGGTGGGAGCGGACGATGGCTCTACAAATCCACCTTGGTGGCTAACCAAAACCCATGAACATCAGCTTGCTAAGTCACCCCATCAATCACCCCAACAATGGTCAAGTGGATTAGTGTAAGATCCAAGCAGTCATCAGAAATGAAAGGAACTTAATGCATATATAAGAGGGTTATAAGGATCAAATATGACACATACCATGATACCTTGGACCAATTACCTCATGGAGAAAGAGTCCTTTCCGATTCAAGTCCAAGACGATGGTGATGGAAGCTACTGCTACTAATAAGAAAAGTATGGAGAAGACGAAGAAGGATGGGCCCTCCAGGGCCATGCTCAGGTCAAACCTGCTCTCGGTACTTCATGTCTAGGACCTGTGGGCCTCGAGACATGATCTCCTAGTTATCCCTAGATATCGAGGATTACATCTGGCTCCAACTCAGGGACATGTGCTAACCGTAGAGCGCATGAGATCCTCAACAATCTCTGGCATAAACCTGTAGACATTCTCACACTTGACAACAAAGCATCAGCAACAAAAGTTGGGGTGGTATTGCCACCCCGCAAAATATAGCATGTGCATATAAAGTAATCATAAATGCAAATAGAAAGTAAAACACTTACCTGCACTTACCTGTTGGTTGCACGTTGGTGTAGTCAAACAACCAGTAAAGCCAAGCCAAAAACGTTCCTTGATACCTGCCTTTGTGCTTCATCACTAGGTCTTCAGCTTCGTCTCTGACAGGGTATTATTGAAAGAACTTCCAAAATTTTCTCATGTGATAATCAGGACTTTCTCTGTCGAGGCCGAAGAATCTAGGGAGCCATTTTTTATAAGAGAGAAGGATTTTTCTGGGATATCCTGGGATTTTACTCATATCCAAAGTTTTGTAGTTTCCTGGATCCCATTGTGAAGTCATAGTTGGCTTCGTGATTAGTGGAGTCGCCAGATAGTTTTCCTGAAACCATCAAAGAATAGGGGAAAACGTTGTGGTGGAGTCGCCAGGTAAGCTTGTAAGAAAATATCTCTGAGGCAAGGCTTACCAAAGGTTTTTCGTTGAGGAAGACTGACTCAGTGTTCGCCGGCAACGACGCCAAAATGTTATCGCTTAGTTTGTAGTCTAGGTCAATTAGCTTGAAAAGTAAGGATCAAACTGGCGTAACAGGAGCTTCCCCACCCACTGTCACCTCGATGGGGGGCTCTTTCTATTTAGGGTGGCTAAACCCAAGGGAGACGTCCCTAGTAATTTGGGGTGTTGAAAGGAAAAGGGTCAAGGGATTAAGGCTAAAAAAGGTTAAAGTAGGTTTTTCCCTTCACAGATTACCGCCAAGAAGATAGTCAAAGAGAAGATAAACCACAGAATAGGCACCTGTTTGTGAGACAAGGCAACAATAAAACTAAAATGTGCAAAGTGGTTAGTACTTCATAAATTAATGACTATCAATATTTAATACACATGAGCATAGATAGCAATAATTATTGGCGAAGTCAATGATTGCAAAAAATGACTATGGCTTACTTCTCAATAACACTGAAAATGATATAGCATTCAATGTATAAAATCAATCCTTGAATTAACATAAAATATCATCAAATGCTCATATATGACAAGAGTGCTGTGTCAAGCTTAATAGAGGTGGCGTCAGCCTTCTTTAGTGTTAGTTCTATAGATAAAGAGCTCAACGTTTTGCAAATAAGCCAATGAAAATTATCAACACATCAATGTCTATTGCTAGATGACCAAGCCACAACGTTTTCTATCAACTAAGAGTTCAAACTAAGCATGACGTCATCATTGATCTAAGGTTAGTGAGACGTTAGGGTTAGTTAGGGTTTCAAATTCAAGAGTTTTGAAAAGGTTGTTTTGGCATAATAAACTCAACGTTGGAGATTTAGATTAGTGCCTTAGGGTATTATGGAGTCAAGGAGCAAGGGCTAGGTCTCGGGAGAGTCTAAATTCAAGGACAAGAGAGTTAGGCTTTATGGTGCTGCAATGGTAGGGCCATGAAGTCAAAACCCTAAGGGGAGGAGGCTCATTCCAGTGTTGCTTAAGACAGGCCTCATGCTCCTCCCTCTTTCCTCAAAAATCCTTGGCAAAAACGGCTAGCTTCAAAACATAAATCTAGGGATGAAAAGTGTTGCAAAGACAAGGCCTTTCAAACCCTAAAAGTCAAAACCCTAGGTGTAAAATCAATTAGGGCTTGGACGTCTTCTTTCTTCAACTTATGTTAAAAGGCTAACTCAGAAAAAGGGGAATTAGTGTAGCAACAGCTAGTCTATATTCTCCTTAATCTATGGCTAAAACAAGTTTCCTATCATGGGGACATATAGCAAGGACCTACTTGTGTGCTTGCTACCTAGGGTTTCAATGATTAAGCAAAATGATAACAATGTAACAATAAATGTAAGAGATTTAACCTACAACCATTCATTTAAGACGTTTTGCATGAGAAATACACTTACAAATCAATGAAGAGCTTATCAAACCCTAGTTGTGAACCTTCCAATGATAGAAAACACCATAACATGCCAAGAATGATTCTCCACAATGCTAGCGCCTCACTTCCAAGAGCAAAATACCAAGACAAAAGACTAAAAATGATTCTCTCACAAGAGCGTGAGTTGTGTTATGTTCAAAATGAGGCTCAACGTCCTCTATTTATACCAATCTTATTACCTTTATTTACAAAAATAGGTCATTAAAACTACCGACAATGGCTGACTAAAAATATTACACTGTTTGTCACATTAAATGCTAAAAATGTCACAATATGAGCTAAAAGGGAGATGTCAGGCCCCTCTGAGGGAGACGTTGGCCCTTTTTGGGCAAGATCAGCATCCAGGGAGCAAAATGTTGGCCCTTCTAGGGCTCCTGCAAGCTGCCACATGTGCCAAATGACCCCAGCACACTACCACACGCTGCAGAAAACGTCCAACTGCCTCAGGTGTCGTCTTGTCCATCAAAAGCAATCGTCCCATCTGCAGTGGGTGATCCTCCCTAGGTCGGGCTCTGCTATGGTGTCCTGGTGGAATGTCCTTATGTCTTCTCTATGCAAATTCTCATCACAACGTTGTCCTGCCTCTGCCATCCCAACAACCATCTGATGGGCTCTTCAGCCCCATGGAGGTCCGAACTAATCATATCCCGATGTGTACCGGTCCACTGGTACCTGTCCGCTGAGTATGGTCCTGCACATCAAAGACTGCGCTCTCCATGGGCTCATCAGTCCTTGGGATCATAGCAATGTCAGTCATATTTCATCATTAAAGTTATCAAATACATGCATGAAATCCCTAGCACATCATCTAAGAGCTCAAAGACATTACACATATCTACTATACAGAGCTGGAGAAGACCAACAGAATAACCTATTGGGCTAATACCCACAAGAGAAGGAAAGTTTCCTCATACAATCATTCAAGCCATGTTTTATGAGGTGATATGGTCTAGGGATGTCCAGTCACAGTAAGACCAAGGGCAGGTATTGTCTGTGGGTGCCTTTGTAGGAGGCGAGCTGTACCCGTCATGGATGCATTTTTTCCAAGCCCTTTATTGCCTTTATCTTTTATTTATTACTTTTCTTTCTTTTTTACTTCAAGGTCTGACCAGAGGACACTGCTTTGGCATGGTGACCAGAGATGACAGTGTTACCCACTAGTATCTTCATAGAAATGATAAGGTTGTCTCATGATGAGACCCCCTTTCCCTTGGCCATGCAACCAAAGGTCACTGCCCTGGCGTGGTGACCAGATAGTGGCAATGTCATACTGCTGGATACCTATGAACATGATGGGCTGACTCGCGATGAGACCTCCCATCCTCTTGGTTAGGTCTTGTTTTATTATTTTTCTTAGGGTCCCTTTAGTTTCTTATCAAGAGGCCTTTTATTGCCTTCTCGGGGATCCTCTGGGCGAAGCATCTCTAGGTTTTATTTCCTATGGCTTTTATCTTTTTACCAGCTACTTTTACCCCCCTGGGCCTGTTGTAGGAAAATCTCCCTGCGGATAGGTAGATCGCCTCTAAGAGCTTGACCCTAACTCTAAGACAAAAAATGCTTAACGTGGACACTGACTTCCTTTCAAATCTATCCAAACTAACACATGAGAAGGAAGGAGAAAAAAATTACCTCTTTATCGACGTTTATCCCTGCACGCTCTGAGTTGCGTTCTGATCTTTTGCTCCTCGCTGAGTTCTATGGACAAACAAGATACGACCACTTCCTACTCTATTGATGTTAGCTTGAAAATAGATCTATCTATCAATGATAATTTCATGTAACATTAGACACAAACTAGAAAGAAACAGGCCAAGTGTGTCATATTAATGAGAATAACGACAGCAGTACTTACAATCGTAGATGTGAATGCGACAGCTTTGTCAGGTCCTCTTCGTCTAACCCTTGCTCGAAAGATCCAAAACCTGGATGACAGCAACTTCATTGATCACTCTCCTTTGGCTGACTGTGTGTTTCCTATGAGATCATAGGTTTCATGCTATAATTCTTCCTCAATTAGCTTTGTTCCAGTGCCACTTATGAGATCATAAGTTTGGTGTAATTCTCCATTTACATGTCCCCTTTCACCATTAGAAAGCTTGCTTATATAGCCTTGGAGAGGCTCAATAATCTTGAGATATCCTTGGGGAAGGTGAGGATTTTCCTCCTTCAGTTGAGGATCTTCCCTAGGATCATGGTTGGACTAGGGATTTGAATCCAACTGCCTTCCAAGAATGAAAAGATGCTTCCCCCAATCATCTCAACAACTTATCTACTGCCCAGAATAGGTAACGCTCTCTCAAAAGGGCCATCAGAGCGCTGTAGCGCTCCCTAGTAAGATTTAGGGGGGCGCCAGCGCTCTCAAAATCTATAGTGCTCCCTCAAAAGGGCCAGGGAATATTTATAACACTCCCTGACAGTGTAAGGGGGAGCGTCGGCGCTCTGAGATAGTGTAAGGGGGAGCGTTCCCCTCCAAAAACTCAGTTTTTTAGGTGCTTTCAGATGGCAAAAGGTTTGCAAGCCTACTGACTCATTTCTCCTCTTCCAAATCAAATGTTTGAGGTGTTTCAAGTGTCCTTCTCATGTTGTTATAGGCACGACATAGGCATCATGGCAGTATGCTTCCTTGACACTTGCGACACTTGTGAGCAACATGCGACACTTGCGACCTTGTGAGCAAAATGCGACACTTGCGACACTTGTAATGACGACACTGTAAATTCTAACCTTGTACAATATCTACTGCAAACTGATATTCAGAAAAGAACAGAAAAGATACAATGGCAAATACAAACATTACACAGAGATTTTTCACCTGGAAACCCAAACCGGGAAAACCAACA
>SNQJ01S0008473.1:93578-113674 GCA_010110895.2 Picea sitchensis | reverse complement strand
AAAAGATAAAGGCAATAAAGGGCTTGGAAAAAATGCATCCATGACGGGTACAGCTCGCCTCCTACAAAGGCACCCACAGACAATACCTGCCCTTGGTCTTACTGTGACTGGACATCCCTAGACCATATCACCTCATGAAACATGGCTTGATTGATCATCTAAGGAAACTTTCCTTCTCTTGTGGGCATTAGCCCAATAGGTTATTCTGTTGGTCTTCTTCAGCTTTGTATAGTAGATCTATGTAATGTCTTTGAGCTCTTAGATGATGTGCTAGGGATTTCATGCATGTATTTGATAACTTTAATGATGAAATATGATTGACATTGCTTTGATCCTGAGGACTGATGAGCCCATGGAGGGCATAGTCTTTGATGTGCAGGACCATACCCGGCGAACAGGTACCAGTGGACCGGTACACATGGGGATATGATTAGTTCGGACCTCCATGGGGCTGAAGAGCCCATCAGATGGTTACTGGGATGGCAGAGGTAGGACAACATTGTGATGAGCATTTGCACAAAGAAGATAGAAGGACGTTCCACCAGGACACCATAGTAGAGCCTGACCTAGGGAGGATCACCCACTGCAGATGGGACGATTGCTTTTGATGGACAGGACGTCACCTGAGGCAGCTAGACGTTTTCTAGAGCATGTGGCAGTGTACTTGGGTCATTTGGAACATGTGGCAGCTTGCAGGAGCCCTAGAAGGGCCAACGTTTTGCTCCCTGGATGTTGATCTTGCCCAAAAAGGACCAACGTCTCCCTCAGAGGGGCCTGACATCTCCATTTTAGCTCATATTGTGACATTTTTAGCATTTAATGTGACAAGCAGTGTAATATTTTTAGTCAGCCATTGTCAGTTGTTTTAATGACCTATTTTTGTAATTAAAGGTCATAAGATTGTTATAAATAGAGGACATTGAGCCTCATTTTGAACATAACACAACTGACTCTCTTGTGAGAGGATCATTTTTAGTCTTTTGTCTTGGTATTTTTCTCTTGGAAGTGAGGCGCTAGCATTGTGGAGAATCATTCTTGGCATGTTATGGTGTTTTCTATCATTGGAAGGTTTACAACTAGGCTTTGATGAGCTCTTCATTGATTTGTAAGTGTATTTCTCATGCAAAACTTCTTAAATGAATGGTTGTAGGTTAAATCTCTTACATTTATTGTTACATTGTTATCATTTTGCTTAATTATTGAAACCCTAGGTAGAAAGCACACAAGTAGGTCCTTGCTATATGTCCCCATGATAGGAAACTTGTTTTAGCCATTGATTAAGGAAAATATAGCCTAGCCGTTGCTACACTAATTCCCCTTTTTCTGAGTTAGCCTTTTAACATAAGTTGAAGAAAGAAGACGTCCTAGGCCTAATTGATTTTACACCTAGGGTTTTGACTTTTAGGGTTTGAAAGGCCTTGTCTTTGCAACACTTTTCATTCCTAGATTTATGTTTTGAAGCTAGCTGTTTTTGCCAAGGATTTTTGAGGAAAGAGGGAGGAGCATGAGGCCTTGCTTAAGCAACACCGGAATGAGCCTCCTCCCCTTAGGGTTTTGACTTCATGGCCCTACCATTGCAGCACCATAAAGCCTAACTCTCTTGTCCTTGAATTTAGACTCTCCCAAGACCTAGCCCTTGCTCCTTGACTCCATAATACCCTGAGGCACTAATCTAAATCTCCAACGTTGAGTTTATTGTGCCAAAACAACCTTTTCAAAACTCTTGAATTTGAAACCCTAACTAACCCTAACGTCTCACTAGCCCTAGATCAATGATGACATCATGCCTAGTTTGAACTCTTGGTTGATAGAAAACGTTGTGGCTTGGTCATCTAGCAATAGACATTGATGTGTTGATAATTTTAATTGGCTTATTTGCAAAACGTTGAGCTCTTTATCTATAGAACTAACCCTAAAGAAGGCTAACGACTCCTCTATTAAGCTTGACACAACACTCTTGTCATATATGAGCATTTGATGATATTTTATGTTAATTAAAATAATTATTTTATACATTGAATGCTATATCATTTTCAGTGTTATTGAGAAGTAAGCCATAGTAATTTTTTACAATCATTGACTTCGTCAATAATTACTGCTATCTATGCTCATGTGTATTAAATATTGATAGTCATTAATTTATGAAGTACTAACCATTGTTGCACATTTTAGTTTTATTGTTTCCTTGTCTCGCAAACAGGTGCCTATTCTGTGGTTTATCTTCTCTTTGACTATCTTCTTGTCGGTAATCTGTGAAGGGAAAACCTACTTTAACCTTTTTTATCCTTAATCCCTTGACCCTTTTCCTTTCAACACCCCATATTACTAGGGACGTCTCCCTTGGGTTTAGCCACCCTAAATAGAAAGAGCCCCCCATCGAGGTGACAGTGGGTGGGGAAGCTCATGTTAGGCCATTTTGATCCTTACTTTTCAAGCTACTTGACCTAGACTACAAACTGAGCAATAACAAAATGCAAACCTCTGAATTCCTCTTCATGAATGTAGGACCATTGGGCATATTCCATTGCTATGGTTCTCATAAACGAAATCAAAATGCCTTTCTAAACCTCTAAATTCTGCAAAAAATGTGCATGCAAATGAATTTATGTTAGAAAAAAATATATACATACACAATTTGGAAAGAAAACATAAATTCTCTTCCCTTTAATGCCACTAGTCATCTTCTTTTGTGTTGTTTGTAACTTAGACTGCCCAGATCAATTTTATGGGTTGATATATGGACCCTCCTCTCCAAGAGATTTCCAACGACTACTTTCTTTCTCAATTCTTATCTTTGAGAAAAAAATTATAGTTATTTGAATATCGTTAATTCACCCTTTTTGTGCAATTCTCAGTCTAGTGCAATTAATCCCATACACCAACTTATGTCACTCATAGAAGTAAATCAGTCAGGATCCAGAGAAAATTTTATATGAGACATAGATAACAATGATGATAGGGAATTCATAAAAACTCTCAGATTGTCAATTTGCTGCTCCAGTAAAAAAATGTAGCAATCTGGAAATGACAACTTTGTCCTTTTTCATCCCTTTTTCCATACTTGGAATTTTTAGCCAAATTGGCTATCTCCCAAACTGCGCACTTATAGAAAAAATTCACTAAACCAAAGTTGTATGTCTTAATGAGTATAAAAAATTTCGAGTAAATAAATGTTTCCATATTTTCCATATGACGACCCTTTTCCCCAGAAAATCCCCAAAAAGCCCCAAAATAGTGCATTTTCCCCTGTTTCAGCATCCCCATTCCAAACCCCTTAGAATCAAGCCAGTTCCTTCACACAATATTTTCATATCTTCTTTTCTAACACTATTTACAAGTTTCAATAGTAATTGTGCTCCTATCACTGAGTTTGACCCTAATCTTTAAAAACATGTAATTTGCATTTTCTAGAAAATCAGAGTATAATTGGCCAATGGCCCTTTCTATGGAACTTTTTTAGACCTTGACACTATGAACAAAACCCAAAAGTTTTATCTCAATCTGACTTAATATGCTTCAGTTATTGCCAAAATAATTTTTTGGCTCTAGGCTTGTTTTTTTTTTAGACTATAGGACAATTTTTCCTATAAGGTATCCTTCTTCTCTTCGTCCTTTATAAAGCCCGCACATGAAACAATTATGAATTATGCACCAATATTCAACATGTGCCAAATCCACAATGTGCAGTGTCAATATTTAGAGCATGCCTCACACACCAATGTTCAGTGCACACAACTTCTATACCGCACACCAACATCCAATGTGCGCAAGTTTTTATATCGTGCACCAATATTTGATACACGTGAATTTTTACATCGCACACCAATATACAGTGCACACAACTTATTATACTGCACACCAACATTCAGTGCACACAAAATTTTATACTACACACCAATATTTAGTGCGCACAACTTTTATACCATGCACCATATTCAGTGCGCACAACTTTTTATACCATGCACCAATATCCAGTGCACACAACTTTTATATTGTGCACCAATATTCAGTGCACACAATTTTTTATACCACAGACTAATATTCAGTGTGCACCACACACCCATATCTAGTGCGCATGAATTTTTATATTGTGCACCAATATTCAATGCACACCACACACCAATATTCACCGCATGTAACTTTTTATACTGCACACCAATATTTAGTGTGCACCATGCACCAATATTCAATGTGCGTGACTTTTTATACTACACACCAATATTCAGTGCATGCAACTTCTTATACCACACACCAATATTCAGTGTGTGTGACTTTTTATACTGCACACCAATATTCAGTGCACACCACACACCAATATTCAATGCACACAATACCAATTCAACACTGTGCAACACCAATATTTAGCGCACGCAAGTCCTTTCTTCAATTAGCTGATTTTCCTTATTTTCCAGCTCACGACTATCATGAAATTGTCTAACTCGCCTTCTTCTCCAAATTTGACATAGCTCAAATGCTGAGATGAAAAATTTACCAACTTCATGATGATCTCTGGTCCATACAAGTACAATGTTGAACCAAAATCTTTGATACCATTTTGTAACATCCTCCATCCTAATCGAGGAACATTACTTGCAGAAAATACACATAAATTTGAAAATTTTCTTCCAATTAAATTTCTGTAGTTTATCAACTATGAATTATAGATAGGTTTAACCATTTCATATACTATTATTTAAATGCAGCTACATCATGCCGACCAACATGAAAGTCACACCCTCAATGAGACAAACCATGCTCACAAAAACCTTTGTACTGCATGTGGCAACTATTCACATCACACATGCAAAAAACTCATTACTGTATGTGACAACTATTCCTAGCGCATGTGGCGATTTGAGCACTTTACCAGAATCCCATTTTCGTTACTACTAATATTGACTAAAAGATGCAACTAAATACAAAATTACGAAAATCAATACATTTAAGATCATGCAATTTTCCATACTAGTCAAACAGGTAAATGTAGTTAATAAATTTAATCACGACAATATATAATTCATTCTCATGCACAAAGTAAAACCCACAACAATTAAACTCATAAATTAACATGGGAAAACAAATAAACACTTATCTTTTTAAACCATTTATGCAACTAGTTGTTTGGGAAGGATGTTATACCCAACCATAGACTTGTTGTTCCAAATCTCAACAATAAGTCACCTCTGAGTTGGAGCTAGGAATTGATCCAGATGGATTTCGGTGGCCTCCCACCTATTCCAACTGGCTCATTTTGGCATTTTTTCCTTAGTTTTCGGGTCCCTGACTTGCAGGGTTGTTTTGAGGCCCTAAACAACGTTTTTTAGGGATCACCGGAGTTAGAATGATGTTCAAAATGTGTAGAAAAATGTGTAGTCCTCAGATAGTCCTTTCCAATGGGTTATCATGCACCTAAAACAAAGATCGTATGCAAAAGTTACGACCCCAAGAAGTTGATGTACTAACTTACCCAAACAGGGCCCACATGAATTTTGGCACTTTATCTCCTAGGGTTAAGATTTTTAGATGTCTAGGGTTTTTGGAATTCCGGTTTATTGTGAAAGTTCCTTCATATCCTCATTGCAATCATATTCTTGTGAATGAGCGTAGCTGTCACATCTCTTCTGAGAGATAAACTGTCACCATTCTAGCAAGCTTTTTTTCGCTGCATTTTACAGTTTCAGCTTATTTCCTTATTGAATAGAAACCAGTTTACTATATATCTGTTACTTTGTGTTAATCATATTTTGATAATAATATGTATTCATTTCGTTCTGCAAATATATTCCGTATTAGGAATCCAATACAAGAAACACTTACAACTCAATATCCCACAACCCACTGGTATTCTCCTATGAATATCCTGAATTTCCTCTAGATCTCTTCCTATTGACCTTCCCAACCAAAGGAATGTACCCCTTTACCTCTCTCAGTCCATCGGGTGTCCCATTCATTTATCAGGGTCTCTCTAGCACAGGTAACCAGGAATCTCTCTACTAGGAACTCAAGGGAACTGTAACATCCCCGACCATCAACCCACTTGCCGGGAAATGCTACTTCACGAAAACATTCTCATACTTAAATATTTAACATGCATTATTTATAAAGAATAAGCATTAAATCAAATTAATACATTTGACATGAATTTACTGCTGTCATATAGAATTAAACAAAATTAACAACAATTCAAACTTGCAACAAAATACATGATAATATTACAAGTATCACAGAACATGCATTTTAATTAAGTACAAAATTAAAACACATAATGATACTTATCTTTGAAACTTTAATACACCACCAACTGTGTGCATACCTTCCAGGAGCTTCCCAGCCTTAGACCGCACTGCTCATCACTCTCTGCATTAGATCACCTCCGAGCTGGGACTAATCTCCATCGATCAAGGAATCATAGGCTAGGCAAGGTCAACGGAAGACACATAGTTTATGAGGAAGGATTCTCTCCCAGGAGCCACTTATGCCCACTGCTCACAGACTCTCATTCTCCACATGCCTGTCCCACCCCAGGAGTATACACCTTCACTGTCACCAAGACAGTCTTTCGGCTGCTAAACCTCCCTTGCCTTGGGCTTCAGCAACAGACTGGACCAGAATTCTTCAAGCTCTGTGGCAGCTACAAGACCCCTTCTAGGAGTTATCACTTCCTCCACGCACTCTCTCATCTACAGAGAGTCGTTCACAAGCCTAAAAACCTGCTTCTTCAACCACAACCACCTCTCTCACCTGGAGAGAGTGTTGCACACATGCATGACAACCTACTTCTTCAACTTTGTTCCAGCACAAGGAGGACAATAAATCTCAGCAAGGAACAGATGATGGTAGCCAATCACACTCAGCCAAGGGATTGCGTGGCCACAACAACCCACAATTATAAAACTCACGGCATGGAAAATTTCTCAGGTTTCACAGAAGATGCGGGTTGGCTTCAGAGGTGCGTGGCTATGTAGAGGTCCAGTGCAGAGATGAAACGGTTCTTGGGGAGGCTTCTAGCAAACTCGAACGGAGTATAGAAGAATCACAGAATGACTCAGGTGACGGATTTTGGGTCTTAGTTGTGTGCGTGAATATTGAAAAAGATGAATACAAAGGCCACAAAATTCACAAGAATACACCAGTTGACTTCCGGTTCTGGTTTTCAGGATTGCGTGATAGGAAAATTGAGCAGAGGTTGTTCATAGACTCCAAATGATTCTGACAGTCGACGACAGAATGGAGGATGAACCCCCATCCCGACTCAATTCTTGGGTTAAATTTCATGTGCCTAGGTCGACACATGTCACCCATGAATTTTTATGCACTCCATCAAGTATGCGTTCCCTTTTTGCACACGTTGGAGTTGCATGTGCTGCCCCTCCCAGGAATTAGGATAAAAATAACATGTTTTTCACATAGCTTTGGAATAATAATAAATTGTTATTCAAGTACTTAAGCCCTCAAGATTAGCCCCTCTTCCAACCTTTCACCCCCCTCTCCCTTACCCATTATGTGGAAGCCTAGTCCCCCATCACTCTTTCTTCATGGTCAGTTGACACACAACCATGTTTATATATTATGAATGTTCTGCATATTACATTTACAAAAATAGGCTCCTGGCCTTTAACACTTAGGCTCTCCGGCCTAATAAACACATAAGCCTACCAACTTATCAATACTCGACTCACCGGCCTACAAAACATGATTTACAATTCATAAACATGATTACAACAGGGCTTTTCCTTGGGGATATTACAATCCCCTCCCGTTATTTTTGCACTGTCCTCAGTGCAACTTTCACACAGCATCAACAATATTTTCAAAATCTTCAAAAGGATGCGGGTATTCTTCCCGCATAGCATCCTCATGCTCCCATGTCGCGTCCTCAGGACCGTACCAGGTCCACTGTGTTAGCACAAGATTGGTTTATGCCTCAGCGTTGCATAAGTGGTGCTACCTACAGTGGTGCTGCCTAATATTTCATAGAGAACACAATCTGCATTTCATTATTCATTTTGGCAAATGAATACAATTGTTATGGGATATTTTATTTATTTTGGGGAAAATTGAAATTATATTGAGTTATCCCCAATATCCAAGTTCAAGCACCAAAATCACCCACGGATTTATGCTACCAAATTTCATGAAGACACATAGTTGGGCGCTACCTACAGGCACTGCGTAATATTCTGGTAGAGGCTAAATTGTCCAGAGTTATTCTGCCAGTTTTGAGTCACTAATTTAAAACTTGGGTTATGAGCATTTGAGAATGTATTTTTGAAAACTGGAGGAGGTTTTTGTTCATAACATTCCAAATAACAAAAACCTCTCTCAGTTTTGAAAAATGTGTTTTTGTTTGAGAGATATTGGATATATAAGTGGCGTTGCGTACTCTACACAGTGGCGCTACCTAATTTCTTGTAGTGGTCATGGTTTTGATATTCGCCTTGTTGGGAGGTTTCCACATGTTAAGGAGGGTTAAAATGACTTCTCAAGGATCAATTAGATGTCAAGGGGCACCTGCACCTAATATCTATCTCCAACAAATGCCTCATGCAATGAGGTGGAGACATTTTATTAATGACTTCCAACAAATTTTTGAAAATCAGCAGTTTGTTGGATTTTTGTCTCTTTGATTGTTACCACCTATATCCTAGGTTTAGAATCCAATGGAGGAGATGGGATTTGACCTCCTTAGTTCATTTGGATGCTAATGTGTATTTAATTAAGAAAATATCTCTTGTAGAAAGGGGATTTATGAGCCAAGAGAGGCTAGAGAGAGTAGGAGTAGGTAGTTTTTCTGTGTATGTTCATTTGTAAGCCTGTGGGCATTTTATGATTGTAAGCATTACTGCTATTGGAGACTCATGAGAGCTGTGATTTTAGATTGTACTTCTTCTATTTATCTTTCTTCTTATTTGAATATATTTCATATTTGAGGATCAAAGGCTGTCAATGATTTATGGATACCTAAGCAGCAGAGGATCTACTGTATTTTTCCCATCAGTCATTACTTATATTCAATTATTTTTTGATTCATTAAATGGAGAGGATCTTTGTTTAGTGAACATTCTACCTTATGTTTTCCTTCTTCATTCTTCCACTTATCAGCATATAATCTTGTTTTCTATTGAGAAACTTTTGTGCCTTCACTAAGTAGGATGTTTGTGACTCCATTGCCCATTGGTGTAGCCTACTGATCTACAGTTTGCATCCCTTTGTCTTTCTTTATCCATATTGTCGATCCACCTATTCAAAACCAAAATTATCTTTTACATTTCTATGTTACCAAGCTTACTCTCATTTGCAGTCTGGGGGTGACTCTTGGATTGATAACACACTGGACCTTTACAAGCCCTATGGCTCGATTCCGGAGCTGTTTTCTTTTCCGGTCCAATATGCGCATAGGATGCACTTGCAGGACACCTTCTCCCTCCACTTGAATAACATTCCAATCAATTACATGATTAGCATCAGGTATATATTTCTTAAGAAATGAAACATGAAATACAGTATGTACAATCATGTATGCAAGTAATGCAAGCATATATGCAACTGGCCCAATCCTTTCTAGGATTTAAAATGGCCCACAAAATCTGGTTACCAACTTGGCTCAGTTTCCCAGCTTCAGGGAACTTCTATTGGATTTTACTTTCAGGAAAACATGGTCACCCACTTTAAACTCTCTGTGGGTTATGTTTTTATCAGCATAACTTTTCTGCCTGTCTTGAGAAGCTTTCAAATTCTACTTAATTTTTAGCATCTGTTCTTCCATTTACTTGAGCAACTCTGGCCCAACTATTGCCCTATCAGCTAGACTATCCCAGCTCACTAGAGTATTGCACTTTTTTACATAAAGTACTTCAAATGGGCTCATCTTCAATGATGCTTGATACCCATTTTTGTAGGGGAATTCTACCAGGTGTAGGTAGTCTTCCTATTTAGATGGTTTGTCCATCACATACATCCTTAGTATGTCTTCTATCACTCGATTCACATGCTCTGTCTTCCCATTAGAATCAGGATGAAAAGCTATACTGAAGTTCAAATTCATTCTGAACCCCTTGCATAACACTTTCCAGAAATTTGAGGTAAATTTCGGGTCTCTGTCAGACACAATTGTCTTGGGAATTTCGTGCAATCGTGCCACTTCCTTCATAAAAATATCAACAACATCCTCTGCCTTGTGAGTATTCTTGAATGGAATGAAATGGGCAGCTTTTGTAAGCTTTTCCACTACCACCATGATTGAATCATGTTTCTTGCCGGTTCTGGGCAATCTCGTGATAAAATCCATTGTCACCACTTCCCACTTCCACTCAGGAATGCGTAAAGGTTGCAACAATCATGCTGGGTGTCTGTGATCAACTTTAACCTTCTGGAACTCCATACATCTGGTGATGTATTCAACAATCTCTTTCTTCATGCCTGGCCAAAAGTAATGGTTCTTGACTGATGCCACAGTTTTCTGATATCCAGGGTGCCCTACATAAGGCACATTATGCATTTCATGCAAAATCGCAAGTTTCAAATACTGGACATTAGGTACATAAATTTTGTTCTTGTACAAAAGTAGTCCATCAGTTTCCAATTTATAAATCTCCACTTTCTATGGCATCTTACCTTGTTGTAGCTTTTCTACCAAATCCCTGTATTGCAAATATGTATTTACAGCCTCCAAAATTATGCTTTTAATATCAGTTCGGTACATGCTAATGGCTATAGCATGTAATTCGTGCACTCTCCTACTGAGTGCATCAACCACTTTATTCTCCTTCCCTTTGCTATTCTTGATATCAAAATCATACTCACAGAGAAAATCCAGCCACCTACTCTATCTAGCATTCAAGGTTGGCTGATCAAACAAGTACTTCAGACCGTTATGGTCTGTTCTTAGTTCGAACCTCCTTCCCATGAGGTAATGTCTCCATTTATTTAGAGCTTGTGTTATGGATGCCAACTCCAAATCATGATTTGCATAGTTCCTTTCGTGCTCTTTCAACTTTCTGGATTCATAACAGATTACGAATCCATTATGACTGAGGACTCCTCCCAGTCCTTCTTTACATGTATCTCTGCACACCACAAAATATTCTTTTGGATCTACAATCCTGTTGGCACAGGGGCAGACCCAGGGTTCAACGCTACAACAACGCACCAACAAAACCCTAACTACCGGCCCTTTCGACAACACTTGTGAAGCAGATGAAGTCTCACCTGAGGTAGAGGCAGGGGTGGTTGCAGGAATCTAGTGTTTGCAAGCTTAGCTGGGACACGGATCTGTGATTGTAATACTTAACAGAGCACTTAGCACTGATAGTTTATCAATATTTAACCAATATCTACTCCACAGATAAAACAGAGCATTGCAACATTCATTCAGACCTAATGTATCTAAGTACTTAGCATCAAGAGATAGAATAGATATAGCAGATTCAAGCACTAAGCACATTCACATAGGTCAGATCTAGCATCCATATACATCATTAAGAACAAAACATCAACATATCTATCTATCTATATCAAAGAGCTTAGCAAGTAAACACATAAACATATCAATACACCGCACAAAGCATAGCAACACAACATGTACGTGGTTCACCCCCACCCTGGGGCTACGTCCACCAACTCTTCTCTTCTTTATTATCTTCTATCAATCAATTACATGCACAGAGCCATGAAAACCCTAATCCACATAGGACAGGAGATTTGCGCACTTCGCTAGATCCTCCTTCCCCGAGTGAGGTTATAGCACAAAACCTCCTCTTAATCTCTTATAGCCTCTTGCACTTAGCCTTGCAAGTCTTACACAACATACACAGAGAAGGTACTTAGCACTTAGCACACTGAAAAACCTCTGATCACACAGATCGGATCTCTTCTCCTACATCGCCTAGCTTCTATATATATATTACAAAAGTGAGCCTAAGCATGTGTAAAACCATGGGCCGACATTCCCATACCTGTTACATAATCCCAAAGCCCAAAAATCCCTAAAAAGTGGTTGAAATCCTGTGATCTCTGCTTCGTATTGCACTCTGCCTTCGACAGCCTGTCAAAGTCCCATAAATAGGTCCAATATGACTAAGAACCCTAAAAAATTGGTCAAGGGCCAATAGGCCCCCAACACTCACCTATGACTCATCCCGAGTCACTCTGGTCTAGGTAGTTCTGATTCGAAAGCCTCGAGCTTGGCTCAAGCTGCTTGGACTTGTTGTTGTGCCATGGCCTCTTGTTCAATGAGCTCTTGGATGAATGCATCGTTGACAGTTCCCTCTAGGCATTGTTCAGCTGCAAAGACGAACTACTCCAGTTATGCTCCTCGACCTTCGATCTCGGCGAATAATTGGCAAGCTTCATCTTGTATGGGTTGGAGCCTCTGAGTTACCTCCATAATTCTACTCTAAATAGTGTGGATCTGCTACTGGGCAGTGGGTTTCTCTTGATATCGCTTCATTCTTTCCATAGCTGACAGGGGCTTCAAATACGCATGTATTGTCTCTCCTTGCTACTTCGCTTCCTGGAGCTGTGACTCTAGTGCCTTCAATTCTAGATTTTCAATGAGTTTCTCATACGTCTGGGCACTGCGATTACTCAGTTTCTTGCATTCCATGGCAAGGAATTTTATTCTTTCAACTGCGCTTCGGGTGGTTGCTTCTCTTTGATCCCTTACATCCTACGGAGTTTCGAGCATTGTGTGATGCTCTAAGTCTGTTATGCATTGTTGTAGCTGCTGGATAGCTTTTGCGAGTTTCTCTACTTGATGCATGACTCAGTATTCTGCCATTATTTCTAATACTGTCACAGATCGAAGTGCTCAGTTGACCGCTTCTTTCACTTCAAGTTTCTCTGTGAGCAACTATTCTTTTCCTTGTTGCATCTGTGTTTTATCTTCGTCAAAATTTGCTTGGAGAGCAACCTTTTCTTGTTCTGAAACTCTACGTTGTTCTACGAGTATGCCTTGCAATTACTTCAAGGCCTGGGTGGCTTGTTTAGTTTCTTCTTGTGCCCGTCGAAGGCGAGCTTTGATTGTATCAGCTAGTCGATGGAGTTGGGCTAGCTCATCTCCCAAATCTAGTTCTCCTGATGGAAGGGGTGCAGTGGAGACTATGTGACTAGACTGAAGGGCATGTTGTACCCCTTGGAGTTCGACTTCAATTCTATCATACGTTTTCTCCTCCTTGGCTTCTTGTTTCTCCACAATCTCCAATGAATCATCGTTTAGAGCTGCTATGAGGAATTCAAAGTTGTCGGTGGTGAGTACAGTCTGCATCTTGGTCACATTGTCTCTTGATTTCTTCTGGGAAGAAGGTTTCAGGGCTGAAACCTTTCTCTTCTTCAGGGTATCAACCTCGTCTCTGGGTGGTGTTACTTCGCCTGGCTTATGTTCAATTTCTTTGTCATTTATCTCTTCGTCATCACCCCCTCGGTCAGGTGATACTGAGGCAGTCTTTCCTAAGGCGCTTCTTAAATCTTGGACCTCTTAAGTCTTATTCCTTCTGCTGGTTCTGATTGTATTATGTTCTTTATGAGTGTCCTCTGGGCTGTCAAGGTCAGACATCTCTTTAGGGTTTGTGGGGATAAGGAGGTCAAATGACCATTCCTTAGTGATCTCCTCAAGGTCTTCTTCCGTAAGTTTATAATATGATTGTAGCTGCTATTTATGTTCATCTGCTCGTGTTGTAATGTAAATGAACTGTCGATCTACGCAGAACTTCATCAAAGGTTAGAATCTCTGTAAGGTGTTTGGATTCATGCGAGGTTCAACTTCTATGGCTCTCTTTAGCTGGAGGTAATATGTATGAAACACAACATTCGATTGCCACTGTTTGTTCATATCACTCAAGTACCAGAGTGTAGTGAACTTCGCAGCAAGCGGCTCGGATGGTTCAATATCTGGGAAGGTTGCACCTTCCGACATCTCCCAAGAAACAAAGGCAATGAGGATCAGGAGCCAGTTAAAGTGAAATTCATAACCCTAATCCTGTGCTTTTCTGCAGTCTACTTCCAACTGATTAACTAGGTACTTCACCCAGTTCATCTGTAGGCCTTCTGCGCACTTCCCTGCGAGGTCAATGACAAAGCCGGTGACCTGTGTAGGTCGGTTCTTCGTTACTAACTTTCCATCTATTATTTGGCATGATAGGCACATTGTGCCACTCTAGATGGAAGCTACCTTGTAGCCTTGCGTCCCCTTCTCAACATCGTCGTATGTATCCTTGATCTTCTGTGCTAGTGCGCGATCTGTGGCTTTTCCTAAATAGAACTCCTGTGGATCAGGTCCATGCATACTCAGTCCTGTGATCCTATGGATCATCGTTGGATCAACAGTGATACGACGGTCTAGCCATAAGTAGCCACCATGGTAACATGAAATTAATAACTTGACACAGGCATTGACTTCCTGGTGCCTTCCAAAGTGTGGGATTTTCATGACATTCAATAGGGTGGACTGTGTGAGGTTCAGAGTTCATGACTGGGGGATTATCTTTGAATTCTTCCCATTCGTCTTGGTCAGGTATTTATATGGGGCGAGCATACTGTAGATATTTCGATCTCCGAGGCTGAAGTCGCTGAAGTTCAATGCTGCGATCTTTTCTTGGTCTGCTTGAACTATGCGTATCCCCTTTGGTAGGTACGCAGTGACTATGGTGTATTCAAAATCTCTTGGCACACTGTCATGACTCACCACGCCGGCCAGAAGCACGATGTAGTCGGGCAATATGGTCGAGATCATCTTTGCATTCGCTAGGTCATCTATGTGCTTGTTTCTCTTTTCCTCTGATGGCTGGGATGGTCTGGCTCCGTGAGCAGTCGACGGAGAGGCTTTCACTCCTCTCATCGATGACGCTTGTACACCCATAGACATTACTCTCTCAGAAATTACTCATTTGGTCATGAGGTCGATGAGTACTTCCTTCACAGATTCTTTGACTACGCTAAGTTCTTTGGACATACGTGCTCGTGATTGAATATCTCGGGTTCAAGAGTAACTAGTCATTACATTGGAATAGATGGAACTAATGCAATGATCACTGTACAAAATCAACTTAGTTTGTGGGCTTAGATTCATGGTTAGAAAAAGTGTTCTCGGTGCATGGCATGACGGGATAAATAGATAACTTGGCAATAGATCTCTTGCAATGGGTAAGAAGTCTTCATTAACTCTGTTTTATCTGTTACGACACGATCTAATGGTCTGGTGGCGAACCATAAATACCTTTCTACCCATTTGGGGGGGTCGGTCTAACGATTATACTCTTCCCAATGGCTATACTGCTTCGCCATGGCGAAGTGCCACATGACGTTGTTCTGATATCCCGGCAAAGCTCCAATTTTGCAAATTTTACTTCTACGAAGTTCCTTCTAGAACCTTATGTAACTTTTCGATCTTAGCTCTCTTCTTACTTAGTTTTCTAGCCTTCTTTCCAGTGAGCTTCGTCTCAATATTCCTTTTTCCATTTTGATTCTTATCTTCTTTTGGCATAGTAACTTCGCGCTGTTGAGATTCTTTTAAGGGTAATACTTCTTCTCTATTTGGAATAGATACTTCAGTCTTCTGTGAGTCCTCTAGTGTTCTTGAAACTTCAACATCCAAGTCTCTGGTGTTAAATAGCTTCGATCTGTTCTTCTGTTCTTCAATCAAGTGTGCGATCCTTCTAGTCATGAAATATTTTAACGCTTGCTTCTTCTTCTCTAAGACTTCTTCTTCCTTCCTTCTGGCCTAATCTCTTTCAATCCAAGGCTTCCCTAGTAACATAGCAAATGGTGTGTTGTTCTTAGTAAATTTAATAATCTCAAAATCTTCCTCCGTCGAAGTTCCATTGGCATTCATAGATATATGGGCAAGCTTTCCACATAGGTTTATCAACTTTCCTCTAAATAGTCCTATTCCTCCCAATGAAGGAATCATAGCAGGCTTCCCTAAAAGTTCCCAAGTTTTTTCTGTCATGATATTCACCTGTGTTATCCAGAACATAGTCATTGTAGAAGTCTCCTATTCTTTCTTTTATGCATGCTTTTTATTTGAATATCTCTGATATGATGACATGTCGGTGGTCATTCAGGGTTTCTTTCATCTGTAGCAATACTTTCTTTGATTCTTTCTGGGGTTCTGCCATAATCTTAGTTTCTGGATCTGCCTTAGGGTTTTCTTTTCTCATATTCATTCTTTCAAGCTTAGCAATCATTCTAGGGCAATCCAATACTTCATGGTCCATAGCGTTGCAACAAAGACAACTAGATCCTTTGCCAGGGAATTCCTTAGAAATATGTCTCAATCTTCTGCAACTGTAACAGAGGGTTAATCCTCTCTTTCTTTTAAATGATCCCCAACCCTTCCTGTATTGTGTGCTAGGATCATAGTAGCTGACCTGCAAAAAATTATTTCTAAGATCCTACCTCCATTTGTTAGTCCAAACATTTTCTCTATACATAGGTATAACATATCTTTCACTATTCTTATCAGATCTACTCATATCAAGTCTTCTTTCATCTATTAGTGTCCTAGTTTTCAAGCTAGGACATAATCTATCAAACATACTTAGATCCGTACTTTAGAAACAAAAATTTTCACTTATCTTACTTCAGTAGAGCACAAATCTTTCAGATCTAAAACTTCTCATTATTCTTACCTTTATCAGAGAACAGAGCTTGCGGATCTTACCTCTTTTCTTCAGATCTGACCTTCCTCTTTGCACAAAGCTTCACAGGTCAAGTAGAATGATGCGCACTAGGGAAACAGATCTATGCATGGAGCTACCACAGTTTCAAGTCAAATCTTTGCACAAAGCTTCTTCTTCCTCAGTTCTCAACAATCACAGCTTCAGGTCCCGACAACAGAACCATTTTTTGGCACAAGGGAAGACACATGGTTCAATGCTACAACAATGCACCAACAAAACCCTAACTACCGACCCTTTCAGCAACACCTGCGAAGCAGATGAAGTCTCACCCGAGGTAGAGGCAGGGGTGGTTGCAGGACTCCAGTGTATGCAACCTTAGTTGGGACACATATCTATGATTGAAATCCTTAACAGAGCACTTAGCACCGACGGTTCATCAATATTTAACCAATATCTACTCCGCAGATAAAACAGAGAATCGCAACATTCATTCATATCTAATGTATCTAAGTACTTAGCATAAAGAGATAGATTAGATCTAGCAGATTCAAGCACTAAGCACATTCGCATAGGTCAGATCTAGCATCCATATACATCATTAAGCACAAAGCATAAACATATCTATCTATCTATATCAAAGCACTTAGCAAGTAAACACATAAACAGATCAATACACCACACAAATCATAGAAACACAACATGTATGTGGTTCACCCCCACCCTGGGGCTACGTCCACCAATTATTCTTTTCTTTATTATCTTCTATCAATGAATTACATGCACAGAGCCATGAAAATCCTACTCCGCATAGGACAAGAGATCTATGCACTTCACTAGATCCTCCTTCCTTAAGGGCTACCTCCTCTTAATCTCTTATATCCTCTTGCACTCAGCCTTACAATTCTTACACAACATGCACAGAGCATGTACTTAGCACTTAGCACACTGACAATCCTCTAATCACACAGATCATATCTCTTCTCCTACATTGCCTAGCTTCTATATATATATTACAAAAGTGGGCCTAAGCACGAGTAAACCCATGGGACGACATTCCCATACCTGTTACATAATCCCAAAACCCAAAAAACCCTAAAAAGTGGCCGAGATCCTGTGATTTATTATTCGTCTTGCACTCTGCCTTTGACAGCCTATCGAAGTCCAAAAAATAGGTCCAATATGACCAAGAACCCTCAAAACTTGGTCAAGGGCCAACAGATCCTTAGGATTGGAGCATTGGTTAATAGTTGCTTCAATTACTGGAAGCTTCTCTCACAATCCTCTGTCCATTGAAACTTCTTCTCCTTCCTTTGCAAGGAAGTGATAGGGTGAGCTATCCTTGAGAACCCAACGATAAACCTTTTGTAATAACTAGCTAGACCCATAAAGGATATGACTTATGTCACGTTCTTTGGCGCTGATCATTCTCTGATGGCCTCAATATTCTAAGGATCTACAACTGTTCCTTCCTTCGAAATAATATGCCCCAAGTAATGGATCTGCTCCTGATAAAATGAGCACTTTCTCAACTTGGCATATAGTTGGTGCTCTCGTAGAACCTGTAACACCATCCTAAGATGATGCTCATGCTCTTCCTCTGACTTGGAATACACCAAAATGTCATCCAGGAAGACTATGACAAACTTGTTTATATAGTCCCTGAATACACCATTCATTAAGCACATAAAAACAATGGGTGCATTCGACAGTCCAAACAACACCACTGTGAACTCGTAATGACCATACCTTGTTCTAAAGGTGGTCTTGATGATGTATTCATCCATTATCCTTACCTGGTGATATCCCAACCTGAGGTATATCTTCTAAAATATATTCGCATCCTTCAACTGATCGAAGAGGTCATCAATCCTCGACAGAGGATATTTGTTCTTTACAGTTACTTTGTTCAACTGTTTGAAATCAATGCACAATCTTAACGTCCCATCCTTCTTCTTCACGAATAAGACTAGGGCACCCCAAGGTGACACACTTGAGCGTATATACCCCTTCTTCAGAAGCTCTTCAGGATGCAATTTCAACTCTTTCAGCTCTGGCGTACTAATTATGTAAGGAGCTTTTGACACTGGAGCTACTCCAAGCATTAAGTTTACAGAGAATTCAATATCTCTTTTCGGGGGTAGTTTTGGTACCTCCTGGAATACATATTCAAACTCCTTTAGTACCTCATGATCTCCAATACTTGACACCTTATCCTTAGGTGTTTCCTCCACATGGGTTGCAAATAATTGACATCCTTTTCTGTAGCACTTCTTCAGCTACATTGCTGAGATTTCTATGATAGCAACAACTCTGGGAATTCCTTGGACTGTTCTCTGATTCCCTTACTCATCCAGGAAAGTGAATGCCTTATGACGATAGTCCAAGATGGCATGGTTCTGGTCCAACCAGTCCATCCCAATTAGACAGGCATAAGAACCTAAAGGTAGAACATTCAATTCAGCCTTTCTGCTCAGTCAATTCATGTCCACAGGACAAAACTTAACCAACTCAGTGACCTTCCTCTTTGTTCCTGTAGCTAGCCGCACTAACCAAGACTTTTCATGTTTTCTTCTCGACAAATGAAAAGTTTCCACCACTCTAGGATCTATATAACTATGGCTAGCTCCTGAATCAATTAAAATAGTAAATGGTTGGTTGTTAATCATACCTTCCACTTCAATCATGTGCGATTGATATTCAACTTGCTTATTGTCCAGGGCTGCGTAGATCCTTGGCATTCTACTGCCCATGTCCTCCCCTATTTTATCCTGTTGTACATTATGGATAGCTCTCACTTTATCATTTTTGTGGGGGCAATCTCTGTACCTATGGTTTTCTTTATAACCCCAACACTCCATAGGTGGTGGTCTTGGAATTTTCCCACCTACTTCAACCTTCCTGGGATCTCTAAATAATGGCTATCCTTCAGCACTATTTCTGAAAAAAGGGTGGCTTAGTTCCCTTCTTCCTTTGATCCATCTTGAATTTCTTCTTGTCTTCCCAAGACTTCCAGAAAGTAGGCTTCTCTCTTTGCTTCTCATATAATCATTTCGCTCTTCTTTTCGTTTCTTCCATAGTTTTTGGGTCATCATACTGGATCTACCCCCCTCTATGTCTCCCTCTCACACTCCTATACATGGTAAGACCTAGACATGGCAAGACTTAGGCATCACAAGGCATGGAAAGACGTATACCTAGACCTTTCGTTGACATTCCTTAGACTCTCACACCCACTCCCTCTCTATCCCCCCCCCAACTCTCTCTCTCTCTCTCTCTCTGCCCCTTTCCCTCCCTCCCCAATTACGCCCCCTCTCTCCCACCCTTTCTCTCTCTCCTCATTGTTAGTCTCAATCTCACTCTCTATTTTCGTCTCTTTCTCTCTCTATTCCCCCTCTATGTATCCCTCTATATCCCCCCCTTCCTCTCACTCTCTCTCTACCCCACCTTCTATGTCTCCCTCTCTACTTCCCTTCCACTCAC